>VXBR01010920.1:3181801-3251699 GCA_013400215.1 Cisticola juncidis
CCGGCGAGCGCCGTCCTCCCTCAGGGCGTGCCCGGCGCTCCTCGCACCTGCGATCCGCTGCCTGGCAGCCGGTGCCCGGCCGGGACATGCGGGAGGCGGCCGCCGGTCGGGAGCTGTTCGCCGGAGCGGTGGAGGTGGCGGCTCGGCTGCAGGAGTTCCGGACGGCTGCAGAAGTTGCTGGCGTTGTGCTCTGGCTGCGGTGCGGGAACAGGGACGTGACAGCGAGGTGCTCGTTGACTCCAGAGAGAAACGGGCGATCCGTGCTGAGTCCTCGTTACGAATGTCATGATGCTCTTGGAGCCCCAGCCCCGCAAACCATGTGATTTAAATGACGGGGATTTCTTTCTAGCAGTCTCAGTTGTGACACTCGAGCATTTAGAGAAGGAGCCTAGAGTTAACTACAAGTTTGGTCTTGTTTTGAGCTCATTCAGACTATTTTATTTGGTTACTTTCAGCAAACTTTTCCTGGTTTGCTTGCTTTTTCTTTTCAGGAAAATACCGAGTGCGTTGAGGCTCGGCTCTGTGGTGTTTGCATAACCATATCAGAGAATCTGTGCAGTGCAAATGGTTAGAACTGGTCTCTAGTCATGAAAGGAGAGATTAAAAGCACTTGAATCAAAAGTGATGGATGCACGGTGCAAACACTGTTTTGAACCTAGAGCCTCCTGGGTTCAGCAGGAGTCCTTTTGGCTCAGGTGTGAAATTTGGAGGGCTGCAGACAACTGGTATTGCCTTGTAGTTGCTAGCAAGATTCCACTTCTGCTGAGATTTGTTTTCAGTAAATTTACTCTCAAGATCAAAGCCCCAAATCTGCCCTGTCCAGTTAGCTGATGAATATTATGCTTCTGATAGTTACATAGCAAACACTGCTCAGCAGGAGTTCAGCAGTAAAACCATGGGAAGAACTTGTACAAATCTACAAATGCTGCTGAAAGCTCGACTCATGTATGGTGAGCCCTGCTCTTTAGTCAGTGCTCTGTTCAGAGATTTGTTGAGTAAATTCAAAGACAAAGAAGAAGGGCAAGGGGCGAGGGCAGTAAATCCATGTTTGGACAACTTTTTTTTTTTTTGCAATAAAGATTCAGTGTTTCTCTTCTTTAAAGACATAATTCCTTTGCCTTTTCTACACTTTGTTATTCCCTTTAGTTGGCACATCATTATGAAATTGTGAAGTTTAATGAGTTTCGGAAGGGCCTGGGGCACGTGGAAGGAATTATTTTATATATTAAATCAGGTTTTGTTCTCTGTTCCATTTTACAGTGCGGAAAATTCTCAGCCAACTTTGGCCAGAGGCACAGCATAATTTAACTACTGAATCAACACTTTTTGTTGTTAAGAAAGTCTACCTGAAACCTGAAGGGTTTGTTCATGGTGACTTCTACTTAACCAAGAGGAAGAAATTTCATCTGATTTTTTAAACATCTCAAGATTTTATGCTAAAGCTATGGATTACACCTTCTGTCAACATGTGAAGTGCCATAAGAGACAGAAAGGCTAGCAGCTACATCATGGTTGCTAAAGTTAAAGGTAAATCAAAGCAAAGGGGAGCATTGGATTTTAAATGTAAAGTGGAGGAAATAGAGACACAACAGGGGGGTTGGCCCCTGATTTCTGTGATACTACCTAGGTGTCTCTTAGACTGCATTAAGGCCACTGATTAAGGCCTTATGTGCTTTACAGTTATGGTTTTCACATTTGTATGCCTGAGTTTGCAGAACAGCTTCTTCAGCATTGTTAAAATGTTTTGCTTCTGTTGCGAAGGAGAAGGACAGACAGACCTTCAGATAGGGACTGAGAAAGGAAATGAGCATTTTCTCTCAGTGATGTTGTCACCCCAGAAGTTCATAACAGGTTTTCTACTCTCTAATTTTGTATATTTTGCTCTTGTGATTTGACAAAAGGGAAGAGCTCTGAGATAGAAAAAAGAGAGGTTTTCCCCTCATTAGGGGTGGGACTATATATTGCTCAGTCTCACCTTTATATTTGATTTTTGTTCCCTGATGTGATAAGGCTCTGAACCCTTGATTTTCCATCATAAACACTGCCATTCATCGGTCCCTCACTCCAGCAGATAGCACTGACCTTATCAACATACTGGTTCTTTGTTTGATTTCTATCATATCCTTGTAGATGATGTGAAGCCCTCTGATTCTCCCCACATAATTTGATTAATTTGATTCCTTCTCTCTTTTTTTTTTCTTTGCATTGGTAAATCTTTATTTTCTATTTCTGTCATCCTGCAAAAATTCCACAAACCAGTTGCACAGACGTGTCCTCTTCTATTGCTTCTTCTCACTATTGCAGAGCCCTTCTTTGAGCCAGCCATTACAGCTTGACTTCCTTGCAATCTACCAGAATTGTCCTTTTCTCTGGTAGCCAGCAGCCCTCTTCACTGAAAGCCCAAAGTCTTTATTTCTGAGGGATTCAGCCAAGTACTACTTTGTGCCTTTGTTCTTATTCCTTGACAATGTTGGCACATAGCCTAAAAAAACCTGTTCTTTTTCCTGGAATCCAGCTTGACAGAAGAGAACTGATTACTGTCACACATTGACTTGTTTCAAAGCTGTCACCAGGAGTATATTTTTCTCTCAGCTTTTAGATATGAATTGGCAACAGGAAGAAAATACTGTGGCATTTTAGTTAGCTGTCTTTTATGTGTCAGCCTAGGACACTGTTCCCATACTGGATGACAGAAGGTTATGGTCAGAGAATACAATATTCTTATGTTTTAAAGGTACAGACTATTCCAATTGTTTAGGATTTTGCTGATTTCAGCTTTTATAAAAACCCAAAGGGCTGCTTAAAAATAATTAGTCAGCCCTTCTGTTGGGAAAAGAAGCAGAAGAAACTGCTGCAGAGCTGTTTGAACTGACAGAAACTGAAAATATGTCAGTCATTCCTGAAAATCAGAGGGAGCCAAACTTACACTAGCACTTTGATTAGACTTCAGCCATTCTTTGAGATATTCCAAACCCCATTTGGACAAGGCCCTGCACAATCTGCTCAAGCTGACCCTGCTGAGCAGTGAGGTCAGACTAAGTGCTCTCAAGAGATCTCTTTCAACCCAGAAGATTCTGTGCTTTGTATGATTCTCTGCTTCAGTAGATTTAAAGTTTTGTTCACTCAGCTTGTGCATGACTTGGTTTGTCTCAGGAACTCTGCAACTCTGTACTGACCCTGTAACTGGATGGTATTTTCAGGTATAGATCAACATTGTAGGGGGCTGGAGGAAACAGCATTTTTCTTTCCATTTCTATTTGTTTGTCCATAAGCCGTTCTGTACAGAAGTCTCCTAATTAAAAGTGCAGAGGTGAAAATCTTAGCACATTGCAAAAGCACGATCAAAAACCTGTCAGCATTTTGACATTTTCTGGACATAGGCACAATATTACCAGAATAAATACAATATTGTCAAATCTCAAGTACAGGGACCATCTGTCTTATATAATAAAAATATTCAATGCAATTAGGACAAGCAGCACCTAATTCTGGGCTTTTGGACACATGTTAATCAACAAGTATTTTAGGATGAACCTCTGTTCATCCACCTCACCTCTGTTTTCTCTGCAGTTGGCTGTGCACACAGATTACTGTTTTGATGGGTATTTAGTCCTTTAATAAAAAAACTGTATCCCTTTTCCAATGACTGTTAAAGGGGTTATCCTGTAGTTTCTGAAAAGTTTTTTTAAATAAAAGCCATCTAACATGTCTACTAGATGTTTGTTTACCAAAATGGATATTAAAGTTGTTTGTATTACCATGTGTTTGGTTATTGTGCATGGGCAGTGACCTTGTGCAGTCAGGTTATTGATGAGGTTGCGTAATCCTCTTTGTGTTGTTGCTCAATAATTTGGTTGAGCATTGACACTGTAGAGGGACACCTCTTTTACCCAAAATACTAGGTGTATTTTTCTTGTAGAGTTGCATTGGTTAAATTGTTTGCACTGAAGATTAGGTTGTTACCTTTTGTATGTCAATATGTTTCAGACAAATTTTGTTGACCAGTACCTTGTTTGTTTTGTTTGTTGCTTTGATTTGATTTAGGTTTGGAGGTTTTTACAGTTACAAAGTTTTGTTCTGTCAATCAAAGTCCTGTTCCCTTTGAGATGGGTACCTGGGCTGTGACTAAAGCACTCAGTCAACAAACCAGAACTGAAGAGGTGCCATAATGTGTTGCAATAAGTAAGTAGCATGACTTATTTTAATTTATATCAGAACAGATCTGGCTGACAAGATTCTTACTGACAATGGCCAGGAGCTTTAGAGAAAGATGGTCTGACCAAGATAGTTGTTGAATGTAGTCAAAAGAGAATGAGCAGTTGTTTGTTGCTTCACTCCAGACTGGTGACACGGCTCCCCCTTTAATAAATGCAGCTCCTTGCCATAGGGCATGGGTGCGAAATGATTTATTTTTCATCTATGTACATATCTGCAACTACAAAGAGAATTTTTTCTAACGTAACCTCATTTTTGTTTGAGTTAATAGGCAAGTTTAAATATTAAACCTACTCAGTCTTTCTGCCTGTCTCTCTCTAGCTCCCAAACCTTCACTCTATTTTCAGCCTACCCGCATCCCTGGGTAAGATGGGGCTGGGAGGGTGCATTTAAATTCTGAAAGATAAATCAAGAATAATAAATTTATCCCAGATTTTTGAAATTCTGAACAGTTTGTTGTCACTCTCATTCCAGTAAACTAAAGAGCTCCTATAATTGAGTGTTCCAGCTGATCTCAACTGCATTATTCCACAGGGAAAGGACCTGGTGTTTGCAATAAACTCAAACTGAGCCCTACAGTTCCTCTTAGGTCAAAAGTAATGCACTCATTTTATTCAGAACTGGGCTAAAAGCTGATAATAATAACCAGCTGGTAGGCAATGAGCCATCGTGTGTAGCATTAACTGAAATCTTTTAGGCATCTGAAGGTGATGATGCATGTAGAGTCGACAGAAGGTGACACATTCCCAAACACACTCTTCAAGCTCATCTATGCTGCCCTGGGTTTTTTGATGAAGATGAAAAAATGCTTTTGGCTCCCCCCATTCTCTGAGCATCCAAACCTAATGTCCCATGAGCTGTGAGAATGTATTGTACAATTGCTGTGTGCTTGCTCTTGCCCCTTCCTGCAGCTCCAGAGGTTGTTCAGAATGCTGCTGCTTCCCTAAAAGGCTGTGGTGATACAGGTCAGCTCTGTTTTCCGAATACATGTAGAATTTTTAGATTATTCTGAATAATTAATGAAAATGGGATCAGAAATTTCGAGTCTTCCTGAAAATCACCAGCATTTTTCATTGCTAAACTATTTTCGGAAATTTTATCTAAATTCTAGCTGCCATCCTCCAGTGTAGTGTTTCCCTCAGGCTTCATATTTTTGGCTGTTCTCCTGGGTGAAATTTTAAAGTGCTGTGAGCAGTTAGAATTTAAATAGGTATTATACTTTGTATGTCCCTAGAAAAAGAGGTCAAGTCAAAAGATTTTCTAAACAGGTCTCATAGTAGCTATCAATAACAACTATCCATTTTTCCTTCATGTCAATAGGCAGGTAGAAAACAAGAAAATGTGAAAGAGGTCAAAAAAGAGGCTGAAAAAGAAAATTCGAATACCAATGTAACTGATATTGCAGAATGTTTGATTGATAGGGTTGTCTATAGTGTTCTGTGCCTTGTAAGATTGCTATTGAAGCATAGAAATTGCATAGGTGGTATGAACATACAATTAAAAATTTTGAAGAAAAAAAATCTTTTGGTAGATATTTCATCCAAGAGTATACCAACTTCTGTGTGCTAATTTTCTGTGTGGATTATATATTCATGAGATGCAATGTGAAAAATTGCTCATGCAATATATTTGAATAAATGACAAGATTTACTGACAATAAAATGCAGGTGTATGAAAAGAGCAGGACAGTTACTACCAGTAAAAAAAAAATATACAAAAAATCTTCAATCCTTCAATTTAATTTAAAATCTCTGTCTGAACTTGCAAGAAAATAACAAAAGGCTAGCAACCTTTTTACAAACCAGAAGGGCTTAAAGAAGTGTGAAAACCTGACCTTTCATGTTTTTCATACTTTAGGCTGCTAAATTACCATGTACAGTTTAAATAGCTGCAGGAGGGGAGACTGTAAACAGATGCCTACAGTCACGTACAAAATCCAATGGAGTTAAAAGTTTCAAAATTACCATGAAATCAATTTTCATCACCATAGTAGCTAATGGTATTTCTAGAATCATAAATAGCAGTTGTTAAACTGAAATGTGTATTTCCACTGTAACAGGTACACAGGCATGGAAACCCCTCTGCACAGCCCTTTCATCATAGTTCAGAACCACTCTAAGTTCTGAGGAAATCTAAATAACACAACTCCAGCACCTGTAATCCTCCATTTTCTCAGTAACCTTGCTAAAGTTACAGGATAAATTTTTGAGATATCCATGAGACCCAGGATTTCATCAGAGCCTAAATTTGTAAGGGCTGAAACACTTCTGAATTAAATTTTGTTTGTATAGAAACCTAGGGATAATACAGATAACTAGCAATAACTAGCACTTTGGGAAGGTTTCAAGCAGGCAAAGGCAACTTCATTTATAGTTGTGAACAGAAAGAGCTTATCTAGATTTGGGGGGAAGATGGGAGTGTTTACAACTTTATGACATCCTGAAATAATTTTTTTATTTATGAGAAAAAAAATAAAATTAAGATTCCATAACTGCGTTTTTAGGCAGACATTGCATTCCACAAATCTGTTTTTCACTATACGCTTTTTGACTTCTGTCAGTGAATTTGCACTTCAGTGTTTAAGTTATTTACATTTTGATATGGAAATAGTAATAAAAATGAAGCAAGCTACATATACTTCTGCTATGTGTCTGACTTCTAATTCCTTAAATCACAATTAGCTGGAGTCAGAGAGATGCCTCATTTAAAAAGGTGATTGAAGATTCATCTAGGGAATGGTATATTTGAGAAATACATGGATATGCAATGGAACTTCACTTGAATTGGATGAATTGCTTATGATTGGAAGAGGAATGGGCAAAATAAAATAAAAACATTTTCCTTTTAATGAAAAATTTTGAAAGTATGATTCCCACCCCCCAGCTTTTCAGAGGGCTTTTAAAGTACAAGTTGTAATAGTTTGAGAGACATTTTATCTCTCAAACTATGGTGTATGTTGGGAATTTGTGGAGGACAAAATTCCAAATATTTTTGGCATGGTTAAGCATACCCAGAATGAGCAAACATACAGTAAATATTTAATGAGTCCTAGTTTGGTGATGGTTAGGGGTTTTCTAGGCCTAATTTTATATTTTCTTTTTTTTAATTTTATTTGTGGTTGCATTTAAAGCATTATGAAGGTCTGCTGTTGTGGCAGACCACAGTACTTAGGGGTTCTCAGAGGCTTTAAGAAATTTGGTTTAGATAACAACTGGAGATTAACTGACAGTCAGTCACTGAAAATTACAGTGGGATCACAGGATGCTCTTGGGAGTATCTGGGAAGGCATCAGTAAGGAATGAGTTTAGCTGCACTGAATGGGTGTATTAATTACACTGATAGGACAATATGAACTTATTGGCTTCTTTAGGTTCTTGCCTCTACCAGTTTCTGTATGAAACACGAACAAAATTGAAATTAATATTGTTTGTTTGAAGAAAACCACAAACAAATCCAAAGCAAAAAACCCCAGCTATATTAGCAGAATAACAGATCCCACTTCAGTCATCTCTCTCCCATGAGATTATCTTCTCAGGCTGCTATAAAAGAAGAGTTTGATTCTAACATTGTACAGTAAACTAATGTGAAGGAAGGATTGGGCCCTTACTGTGTAGGTGTTATGATAAAAAATGGTCCAGGTGAGAAATGCTATTAAATTTTAATTCTGGCAAAAGGATCTCTGCTACTAAACTATTAAATTATACAAATATGTTTCTTACACTATTTTGATTATGATATTCTGATGTGAAAATCAGATAGGAATAAATGTGGCTTTTCTGCTGTAAACTATAGTTCATATTTTGTGGCGTGGTAAAATTTTATCTGCAAGTTATATGGTTCATACAGAAAACTGCTCTGCAAAGCTCTAATATTAACAGGTTGTTTTGCATTTGGAGAATGTTTGTGTGCTTATTTTGTGTAGTACTCAATTTAAATCTTGATAAACACAATTAAATTGAAAGTTCATTATTTGGCTTCATAGACATAACTGCAGGCTCAAAGATACAATATATAAATAGAAACATTCTGTGAATAAAATGCATGATTAGCATAGGAGTATGGAGTGCAGTGAAGGCTGTACTTTCTCAGGTGAGTTTTGTTCTCTTTCTGGTATTTTTGTACCTTATTGATTCTCAAAATCTTTCATACAAAAGAGTAACTTCATTATTGGAATGTGGAGTTGCCCACCTGAGTTTGCTCTATTATGAACAGCTAAAATAAGGCCCACAACTGGAGAAAACTCTTGTAAATGTTGTGGTGTTTTATTGCACTTTGGAGATTTCTGTACTGCAATAGGAATAGCTTGTATGAGAAAGGTTGAAGAAATGGAGCTCTGAAACACAAAACTCTTGGAAGCCCTCTTCAAAAATTCTTGATAGAGATCTATAATTTTAATATAATTGTTTATTTGGGCTTTTTTTTAAAGCTCTGTGGGGCAGCCTCCTGAGCAACGTGTGAGTATCACTACAGGCTCAGGCTGTATGTGCTGCAGTGTCTTTAGAGAAGGCAGTGCTAATCTGAAAATGTGCAGCCACTGCTTTTATGTACTTTTAGCACTTCTGCTCTCTTTGAAACAAATAGATCTGTCAGCTCGTGGTAGTCTCTAGAGACTCATCACCAGACTAGCCATGTCATTAAACTTTAATCAGGCTTCAGTAATTCAGTGACAATAAAGATGTGTATAAGGATAGCTGTTCAGTCTAAACAAACTGAACTGGACACTGCCTCTGCTTAAGGACCTACAGATAATTTGAAAATCATTATGAAGAATTTTCTTATTGTATGTAGATATTCTGACAATAAAAGTACATAATATGAAAAAGGATGTGACAAAATGGAAAGATTTTATCATTCTGATAGGGATTTCATATATGGCTTAGATTTCATGGTGTCTGTTCCTAACCTTTCAATTTTTCAAAGCTGAGCCATATTTACTTACAAATAGATAAGTAATGGCTAGTTATTTATTTTGGAACAGGAAGGATTAGAGTTTAGAATATTTTAAAAAATTGCCCAAAATAATAATTACTAGGTATTTGTTCTTGAAATGAAAACAATTGTGCAGAATTAACAGAAGTCAAGACCAGAAATGATAGTAGGATGAATCTGTAAAAATATCTGTCATGGACATCTCATTTTAAGTATCTTAAAATAGGGCAGAGATTTTGCTACTCTTTGGTTAGTTTGAATGTGGAATGTTGCAGTGTAGCTACTTACTGAAGTTTGTAACAAGTTAATGCCTAATTCATTTGAAAATTATGACAACTTTAAATTTAAAAACCA
Organism: Cisticola juncidis; assembly: GCA_013400215.1. Lineage (NCBI taxonomy): Eukaryota > Metazoa > Chordata > Aves > Passeriformes > Cisticolidae > Cisticola > Cisticola juncidis. The sequence goes on from VXBR01010920.1 coordinate 3,191,300, forward strand.
CTGCAAAGTCCAATTTGTTCAGTTTTAATGTCTCAGAAGAGTTGTGTGAAGATCCTGTGCAGACCCACACAATTCTCCCACACTCACATTTTGCACTGAGCATTTATCACTTGTACCATTGGCTTTTACTGACATGGCTAATAACACTCCCTACATTTCTTGGCAGTATTTTTCAAAACAGGTCAGTGTTCTCCACACTATCCATACTGAATGTCATACTGCACAAGTGGGATTTCTAGGAGTCATACTGTCACTTAGTAATTGATAATTCAGTAAAGTGAAGAACTGCCTCATCTTTCTTTGCCATTCTGTCATATTTCCTCTCCTGATCACCTAAAAGCAAGAAAAATACTCTGCCAGCTCCACTACTTTTTGCAGAGTGAAACTGGTCTTTAATTATGAACTTCAGGATTGGAATTGCTAACTAGTTTGGAATCTGGAAAATGTTATATTCTGTGCAAGACTTTTCATAGGCACAGCAGACCTAATTTTGGTCCTCTGCAGGATTAACATTTTTCTTCTCCATAAATTTTACCTGTTCTCTCTTCTGACTGAATCTCCAGCACCATGAGTTCTCTGTGTATGTGTACGTGCTCTGTATCTGTACAAGAGTGGAGTGCATGCATGAAAAATGTAACTTTTTCCAAATTTTGAATTTATTCCGTATGTGGTCTGCTGCACTTATGCCAGCAAATCCTTTTGCACTCTGCATTTCCCCAGGAAAGAGGAGTCTGGAAATTTTGGAGTTTTTTTAACGAGGCATTTATTACCAATGTAACAAATGCAGTCTACGTCTTCTTCCCTGAGTGCTCTTGAGATGGTCTCAGGAAAGAGAACTGATAAAACCCACTCTCCTTTCTCATTGCCTTCTCATTGCACTTTAAAACCATCCTCATTACAGCCACAGTCTGGGTTTGGGTGCAGGTACATAAACATGATTTTGGGCTTTTTGTGCTTAGTGACCATGTCATCTGCTGAGGATATTTTTGGCCAAAGTACAAAGTCCTTGAATAGCTCTTGACGTTAATTATTGTGCATGATTTTTGAGATTTAAATTGTGATGGTATTGCAGAAAATTTTGTTCCAACACCTCAGGTCTCTGAGGCATCTGTAATCTTTCTAAAGGCATCTCTTGCTGGGGGTGGCTGAGCAGGGACAGTGCACTGATACAGGGCCTGTTCCTTTCTTCTAATTGTCAGTGCCATTCACAGCTTCTGGAAAGAGCTGGCATATAAAGTAGGACTGACCTTCCAGTTGACTTTTGCACCTTTTTGACTTGCCAAAATGCTTGTACTTCACAAATGAATGGCCTATTTCACAGTGCCTTTATAGGAACACAAATTTCAATTCACAGGCTGGAGAGGGAAATGCAGGAAGCCTGGACAGAATTGTAAGAAATGCTGTGTGAGTATTAGTCTGAATTCAGACTGGGCTGATCCCTGATCTCCAAGGTTGCATGTTCTCCTCACTGAATTCAGGGGTAGTTTCTTCTGTTCCATTCAAATTGCTGTGTACTACCTCCTTTCAGATTCCTAAAAGTCACACCCAATTTTAAGCTTTAAATTTCCAGCCAAACACACCAGAGATTCCACTCATGCAACTCTGACATCTGCCATGTCAACAGCTCAGCATATTCCTGGATGAAGTTCAGACAATCTGAGCACCCACCAAGCAGCTCAGACCTCCAGCAAACAGCAGTGGAGCCCAAGCAAGAGTAGGCTTAAACTGGTATCTGGGCTTCAAGTTTCTGATTTAGGGCTCTTTTGTTTTCTTTTTAATTTTTCAAAGGATCTGTTTAATCAGCCTTCAGCAAGATATTATACTGCATGTACAGACCTCATTAAGGTCAGTCCATTCTAACAGCAGAAGTATATTTAAATAATTTCCTGAATGTAAGCCCTGCATTTCGATTTTGTTTTTGGTAATAAAACTTAAAATGGAATAACAGTAGAGCCAGACTAAAGCAGCTTTGTCAAACTGAGTTTGTAGTTCAGTAATTTAAGTAAAGCCTGATAATATTAGACCTACTTTGATGGAGGTTTCCCACAGCTCTCAATTACAGGTTCTTAAAGCTTAGGGAAAGGCAAAGCTGATGGTAATTGTATCGTGTCTTGCCTCTCTGAATGCCTTACTTTTTTATTTTATGCCATACTGAACTGGTATAACTTTAGCTGAGTGTTATGTATGCATAAAATAAAATATTTGGAGTAGACTCAGGAGTGTGCAATCACTCACTGCTCCATGGTACATGCTCAAATTTCTTCACTGTCAGTCTTCCAAGCCAAAATCCCTGCAACCATTCCCCATCTCTCACATAAAATTGAACACTGCATAATGCTACCAGGCCCTGCACTTATTAGGATTATTTTTCTGTTGTTAAATCTACCTCAACATCCAGTCTTGCTCTTTAAAGCAATGATGGCAGAACTCTCTTGCATTTCCTACCACACTTTGAATCCTATAAGTAAATGCTGCCTGCTTGGATATATTGGACTGCTTTCTGAAGTGTTTGGGACAGCTGTGCTATTCATACTCTGTAGGCTGAATTTAAACATGTGCTGGGTGAGGAGAGAGTGGGCAGGTAGGGTAATGGGTGTCATTTCCCTTCCTTCAAACACCATTAAGATTGCACATTAACGTGTAGTACTTCAACTGAATGTCACACACTAGTGTGTGTGTAAGAGCCTGAATAAAATATAAATATTTGAATGTAAACTAGTACATATATACTATCTGATATCTTGTATAGTTACCTTCAAATCCAACATTTATGAAAGAACCTCATCATCCTTGGAACAAATATTTCAGCTTGGTTGCAGTTTATTGATCTTGTTTCTCAGTGGAACATCAAAATGTCTTGTGTGTTGCCTAAATCCTTTTAAGTTTCCAAGTCCTTGTGTTGAGAGGCTATCCCTAAATATTTATGCAGAAAATGACTTGATCTTCACTTTTGATATGACGTTAAAGGGTGAGATATTGCTCACAGCATGTTTGCCTGGGTTATGGGGTTTTTTTCCCATCTAAAGGACAACAGGGAAAAATAAAAATCCTCCTTATATACTAGGTGTAAGCCAATGGCTTTACTCAAGGTTGCATCAGGAATTACCCGATATATATATGTGTGTGTGTGTTTTAAAATATCATATTTAGAGGAGGGGAGAATTTGTTTGTTTGTTTTAAATTTATTTTGGTTTGGTTCATTTCTATTTTTATTTAAGAAATCTAAATGCAAGCACATTCTTAATTTCTATTTGATTTACAGGAAAACATCAGGAAATAAAGGTAATACTAAGGTCAGTTTTTATACTGTGTGGGCTTAGTTGATTTGTAATTGGAATATACAGACTCTGATGCCATGGGATTTAGAGGGAACTCCTCCTCTCCTCCTTGGCATGTATGAACAAGGTCATGTGAAACTCTTAAACTTGACAGAGTTCTTTTGTATGAAGCATGGGGTCTTGCATGGTTTTCATAACTCAGTTCTCAGCATCTACAAATTATTCTTAAACTAAGGAGTAGGAAACCAGAAATAATAATAATGATGAGGGAAAAAAAATACGGCTTTGGAATATCAGCTATGCAGTCTTTAAGTTAAGGGGGAAAAAGAGTAGCTTTACAGCTTTAATGGTGTTTTGGACATAGCTAGTTTTTATCTGTCATCAGAATCTTCAAATACTCTTGTTCTTATGGAGATGCTTTCTTGTCAGAGAAAACTTGCTAAGAAGCAAATTCTAGATGAAGAAATAAAATTATTGTGTGGGTTTATAACACGCTATAAATGCATGTAAATTGCACCATGGATCAAAAGCTCATTTATACTAGCTGGTAATGAAGCTAGTTATACTGAAGATTGAACTCGAGAAGGCTGAATTTTTTTTCTAAGGTGATAATGTCTTGGGGCTTGTTTGTTTATTTTTATATTGAGATCTTAGGGCTGACTCAATGTATTACATACTTCTAATCTGTTATATATAGGGAAAAGTGTTCACTGCCTCACAAAGTTAGTTACATAAAAGTTTATTGGCCGTAGCAGCCAAATTGTTACTTCTACTGCAAATTAAAATTTGAACAAGTTCTTTTTTTTCTTTGTTGTGAACATTCATCTGTAAATACAGTTCAGTCAGATGTGAAGATCTTTCAGAATGGTAAAGCACTTTGAGTATATTCTAAACATGTAGAAGTGTCCACAAAATCTTCAGAATGTGATGCTTTCCCGAGGAAAAGAGAAGAGCTGAGAGAAAAAGTAGGGGCGTGCAAACAGATCACAACATGTGTGCACACACCAAGATTAAGGGTAAGAAATGTGCAGTACAAGAGCCATGGTTATATGTAGGCATGTTTGTCACCAGCCTTCTCTACATATTTCCATATTTGATGCTTTGACCTCTAAAATCACAGTGGGGCACAGAGAACAGTGGATCCATGGCAATCTGTACAGCTACCCAGGGAACTGGGGTAAGTCAGGCTGGAAGAAACTTCAGAAGGCCACACAGTCACGTTACATTCCAAGATATGTGAACTGCTGCTGTTTCATAAATTTGTACCATGGTTTTAATGCTGGTATGCCATGAAATTCTACAAAATAGGTCTGGGAAAACCCGTGAAAGATAATCCCCTTTTCTGAAAGTAATGTCAACTATACTTAAGCAACTGTCACAAGCAGTTAGTTCAACATGTTCTTAAAAATTCCCACTGCTAGGCATTTCCATAAGTACTGTAGGTAATCTATTCCTGTGCCTCAGCCTTACTGCAGTGTCAGGTGCCCCTGTAGCACAGGTCACAAGCACAGAGCACTTACTGAGTTAAAACAGCAGGAGACAAATGAGACAAATAAGCTCATCTCCTGTTGTCTATCAGGTTCAAGATACTGTCTCACTTTTGGGTTCCCAAACAGATAAATTCTGCTACTTTTATACAGTGCTTTGAACTCTCAATTGCCTTGGTAGTCACAAGAATATTTATCTTGGGATGTTTCAGCTGGAAGCACTTAAACTGAGCCTAATTGAGAGAGACTGAAAAAAAATTGTAATAAGAGGACTGATCTGAAAACAATTAAGAATATACTTGGATAATTATGAACCTACATCAATTCAAGGACTTTTAGAAGAGGAATTGAGTGGAATTGTCTGGAGGACTTGCTGGGTTGTGATACAAATGTTGTTATGCTTGTGAGAGTTAGGTAACCATTAGCTGAAGTAGTTTGTACAGCTGTGGAAAAAGCCAAGCCATGCAATTTATATTTTATCAGAAGAAGGCAAAAGCTGCTGAATGATACAAAAACTGGGAGAATGTCTGCATGGAGGCTTGGATTTTGGGAACAGAAGTGCAGATTTTAGACCATTAACCCCAGTGTAAATGAGCCCCTCCAGGCTTTCCAGAGTACAGCTAACACCAGCATTTTGCTGAAGGAAGGTTGCTCTATTATGCTGAAAAATGCCAACTGATTTCTACAGAGCAGCAGTGTAATGATGTCAGTAATGCTGCAAAAGCCTCTATGTGAAAGTCTCATCTTTAGTCCTTGTTGCTCCTAGAGGTTATCACGACTTGCTACTTTGATGATGTTCTAGGAAAAAGCATGCACTACTAGATTATCTGTTATCACTGTCACAGCCCAGCCCTCTCAGCTGCTAACATAAAATGGAATTATAAGCATCAAAGGGAAATGAAAAATCAAATCCAATTGCCTACTGAGTGACTCAATTGCATTTTCTGTTTATTAGATGTGATGACAAGATAAAATGCCATCATTCCTGGGCAGTTCAAAAGCAATCACTGGCAATTTATTTGATAGTTATCTCTTTAGGCTCTGCCTTTATTTCCAATCTGCACAAGAAGAAGTATTTATCTGCCTAAATTTAGCCATTTTCCTTGGTTGTCTGTGTTTGCTGGCTTGTCTTCTAGTCTGCCTAGGAGAGATGGAAACACCTTCAGAGGATTTTTGAGTAGGTGTAGAACTCTGATTCACTGTCTGGGAGAGCCCACTGAAGCCTCTTTTTCCATATTTTGTTGGGCAAGTTGCTTCCTTTATATAACAGTTGCAAGCTGACAGTGACTAATGTGACCCCTCTGGGTGTGAGCTGAGATAAACTCCATGCCCTGCTTCCTCCTTCTTCCTTCTGCCTGGGACTAGGGTGGGTATTCAAGGAGAAAAGTCAGGACAGGCTAGCCTTTGGGAAGAATAAAATAAGATGATACGAAAAAGGACTCCATTAGATGTGCTCTAGAATCTGTTTAATTGAGGTCTTATTAAAATCTCTGGGACTTCACAAACAGACATATTACTTGTTCTTTGTGGCTTACAGTAACTTGAGAGATAACAGCATGAAAATAGCTGGTTTTAAGTTTTAATTCTTTTAAATAAACCCCCCTATGTTCCAAGGTCCTGCCTCCCACAGAAAAGCAAATAACTAGGATTGAGAATGAGAGCAGGACAAACATGTAATATATATGTATGTCCACCATCCTCTAGTCCTTTTCCTAGCCTCCAGTATTTTTAATACAGAAACATATTCAAATAATATTATGTGAAGTGTAACTGCTGGCATGTATCTCTTCCACAAATTTTTCTAGTTTCTCTTTAATAATAATTTAAAAAGTATAAAATTTCACTGTTATATGCAAGGGGACCCACAGTTTTACTAGTCTTTTATGAAAAAACAACTCTTTTGGGGTTTTTTGAGTTTGATTTTTGGTGGCCTCATTTGAGGCCACCAATCTCTAGGACATTCACAATTTTGAAGATCTGTTTCATATGCCCATTTGCTTTTCTAGATCTCATATCTTGGACGTTCATGACAAGCATTTTCCTATCTTTTAGACAACCTTGTGTTCTTCTCTGTGAGTTCTGTCTAACCCTAATTTTTGAGAGGAGACCAGAACTTTCCACAATATTTCCCACTGCTCCCTTACCCTTTTACCTGGTCTGATGCATCCTAGGGTTCACTGACATGACATTTTTAAAAGTTGCAGTATTTGTTCAGATTTGGAACAGCACAGAACATATGCACAAACATGCTAATCTTCTAAATTTAAAGTTCTATTCTAGATAGTTTTGTTTCAATAACTATTAGACATGTTTCATCTTGGGAAAAACCTTGATAATGGTTGAAACAGAAAATGGAAAATTTCAGCCATGTGCAGAATTTAACCAGTTTCTGTGTAGCTGAATGGAGGTTGTGCACTGGAATGTGCCACCAGAGGAACCTTGCCCACTGCTCTGACAGGGAGCTGTGTGTAGGGATGAGTTGCCAAATGTCTCCTGCTCACTTTGTGGAACTTCTTGACTGCTGTCTTCTTTGTGGGTCAGGAAGCTGGTGAGGCAGTTTCCATGCTCTCCCTCTTTCATGTTCCTGCAATGCAATTTGAATTTGCTACAACACATGTGCCTTTTATAGGAACAATCACGATGTTGATATGACCTCATGCAAATCAATGCCGAACCTGACTGGTCTTCATGCTTTTGCACATGTGTTTGAAGTGTACTGCAGTGAAATTATACACCACCTCATTTTCCTTTAGTAAAAGCCCTCTGGGCTCAATTTACAGGGCTCCTATGCAAACTGCAGCAGAAGAGTAAATCCTATTAAGGGATTTCTGAAGCCAAACTGAAGCTGACCAAAAGATGGGTCAGTTCAGCTAATCAGCTTTGTAAATGTTTCCTTCAGGAGAGATGACCTAGAATGGTCAGCTGCCTGCAGTGTCTGTAGGACTGAGAGGACCAAGCTGCAGAGCCTGTCTTTGCAGGGGTGTGCTGTTGCTCTGTGCAGACAAGCTGCCTGTTCTCATCTCTGGGTGATGGGCATGAGAGATAAGCACAGTGACTTCACCATTCAGTTAAACTCACATATCTTGCTTTATGCCATGATTAATCTGAACAAGCATCCCCCAAAGGATTTTACCCAGTGATCATCCTGTGGAGGGTCTATGTGAAAAATACCTAATACCTGACAGATGTGTAGCTAATGTTGCTAATTGTAACACAACTGCAGCACAAAGCAGCTATTGTATTCACAGGACAATTTTTAGCATAAGATGACTACAAGCATTCTAATGGCTCTGTTGATCAGGCCTTTGCTGGTGAGGTAGCAGAGGCCTTGAACAGGCAAATTTTGATGGTAAAAACAAACTTGACTGAAGTCAGAACAACAACTGTTTGAAATGAATGTGCTTGTGCAGAGCTGGAACCCAAGAGATAATAAACTACAGGTTTCTTTCCTAATTGTACTTCACTGTTTTCCTAGGCTACTGTCTATAAATTTGAACAGTCATTTATTATATTATAGTGGCTAAATAATTGGCAGAAATGCTTGCAAAAGAGCCCTGATCCTGTTATTTAGAAAATGGGAGTGCCAAGGGTTAATGAAAGAGGGTTTCTTCCTAGAAGCAGTAGGTGATATGCAGGTGATGGGCATCTGAGCAGCAGTTCCCACCAGGTGCATTAAAATGGTCTGGTCCCTGCAGTGATGATACGGCTCAGAGAGAGCAGAAGCTACTGCTGCTAGTGTAAATAGAGATGTCAGTGAGACAATTTGAGCATACAGAGAAATTTTTGGATTATTATCTGTGTAACAGCAAGAAGGTACTGGATTCCCACAGCCATGGCATTGTCCATTTATTTAGGCTAATATCAAAGTTGAAGGGAAGTATGAATTATGTGAACAATAACTAATCCTGGTCAAGAACAAAGTATGTGTGCATGTTTGGTCTTTGGTCTTTTTGGTTTTGGGTTTTTTTTTAATTTGTTGTTGTTGTTTTTGTTGTTGTTTTATTTTGTTTTTGTGGGGGTTGAGGAGATTAAGGGTTTTTTTTGGGGGGGGTGAAGGGATTAAGTATTAAGTGTTACACAATCAAACATTTATATAATTACTTTAACTCATTGTTTTTGATGCACTGAGTGTTCTTTCCAAATGCTTTGAGAGGATTAAGGTATATCAAGTTGCAAGTAGAAGTTACAATGAGTGAGGTGTAGTGAAGAGTGGCTCTGTAGAGTTCATTGGTCTTGGGAGAAATAAGAAGAATGGGTTTATATTGTAGGCTGAATCTCGTTATATCTCATGTTAAAAATCTTCTGCTTCACCATTATAAATGTTAACATCAGTCAGTTAGTTATATACCTGGGATGCATGTGCATTTCCCATGGATTGTCGATGCCAAGATCTAAAAGAGATTTCTGTGTAGAAGTACCATTTCATTCTTGATTCATCATCTGCCCATGTATTATTCCAAAGAATAGGAAGCCATTTCACATCTGCTGACATCACAGCTGTACCATAGGAGATGGTTGCAACTAGAAAGAAGTTCTATTAGGGATATTTGAACAATGTTTATATGTTGTTACTTTATACTGAAAAGTTCTGTTGAGCAAGGACACCAAATATGATTTTTTTAAACTTGCAATGCTACAGATTCCTACATATGCAGAGTTTTGTACATGTTCACAATAGCAGATGAAGACATGATTATGTAAATACTTGTCTGTTAACTCAAACAATGCACAGATAAATATAGACTGAGAAAAGAAATCTAGTAAAGCATTTGACTTCATAAAACAAAAGCTATGTAGGGGGACAGCAAGGTTACAAACTTAGCAATCAAAGACAACAGAAAAAAAACGTGAAATTTATTTTGTGCGTTTGGTCTTCCACCTGCAGCTGCCTTGTTTCTGTCAGAGCATTTTTCTAATCTCTTATCCTGGCTCTTGTCCCACCTGCCAGTCTGCTTTCCTTGCTGTATAACCTGGGTGAGAGGGGCAGAAGCACTGAAACCCAGGAGCAAGAGAGTTCCTGCTTGGGTTTCTCTGCCTATTGCCTCAACAGCCTGGGCTCTCCTGCTGGTGCCAGAGGCTGAGCATTTGTGAACTGCATGGGAACAGCTAAGTACCATCTTTCATAGAAATGGTGAAGAGTACATTCCTGATGACAGGGAACACACATACATAGCAAGATGTTTTAAAAAAATGTTGTCAATATTGTTAACAGGAGAAAAATAGAAGTTTCTACTAATGCAAATTTTTACAAATAACTGAAGGGCTTCTGAGACAATGACCAAAAAAAAAAAAAAGGCCCAGTAAATCCAGTATAGAGCAGATAATGTGGGAAATCTTCAGTTCCATTCTTGCAATATGAAAAAATCGTTAAACTGCCTAATATTTCCATTATAACAGTTATGCATTATAATGGTAGACAGTGTAATGGTACCTGTAGGCAACACTGCTTGCTCTGATTATTTTCATTTATGTGTCTCATGATTTAGCTCATGTACTTTCCCAAAGTTTTTCAACTGCATGAAAAGCCTCTGTCTCACCTGGCTATTGCCAGGCTTGCCTGTTTTTTCCTGTTGAATTGTCTCTACTAGAGAAAATATCTGTGACATTGCAGTTTGTTGCAGAGTTCTGACCATTGATGAGAACATCATGTGTTACAGTATTACAAGTAAGGCCTTAGAATAAATTAAATAGGTCCTTATTAGGAATTATTTCTTTACTGCTCTTTACTAACTTGTTTACAATCAAGAATTTTGGTATTAGAAAATGACTATGATTACAGTTATGTCTCTTGTGAAGTGTTTAGGGACATAGATTACTCTGTACATGTGACTGTATCAAACTATTTGCTGAAACAAAGCAAGGTTTATTTGCTAACATTCTCATGACCAACAAGACAAAAATAGCCAATATGTTATTGGTGTACAGTCTTGTTTTGTTTGTTTTTAGTGGCAAGCTGTTGTTTTTGGCAGTTTAAACTACTCTATAAACCCTCTTTTGGGTAACTGTTAGAGTATGCTGTATTTATAACATAAAGAGCAATGCAAAATAACAAAACTCCTAAATTTCTGTGATAAGGTCACCTGCACTTACCAGTGGATTGATCTGTATTCATATTAATAATGATGGAAAGGATCTGCAATAAAATTGTCATGTACAAATTTCAGTATTAGCTACTCCAAGGATTAAAAACCCCCACATAAGTAAACAATGTGTAAACAATGGCAGGTTAGAAAAAACAAAGGTTTTTTTCATGTTGTTTACCTCTAGACTGTCTTTGACGTTTACTTCTTTGTCTCAGTCATGAATATTACAATAGTTTTTGTTTTTAATGGAAAACAAGCTTCTCAACTAATGCCTCATGTCAGAATTTGACCCTTTCAGAAATAAACTAAATAGCACAAAACATGAAGCTGAATAGAGAATAAACAATGCTGTCTTGATATTGCACAGAAGTGTTTATTAAACAACTCCATCAGTATCATGCTTCCAGGCTTGCTTTACACTCCTGAGTTACTGGTGTTGTTTGAGACCTGGAGTTTGAGCAGTTCAGCTGTATTTATGTTTAATTTGCATAGAATTAGAACAATCTCGCTTGTATTAAATGACTGCAGTATGAGTTGAGGATTGCAACAACAGATGTTAAGGAAAAAAGATATTTTAGCAAAGGTGTTTTTCACTGTCTTGCATCCAACTGAGGCTTGTCTCTCTAAGTGCAGAATTCTATTCTAAAAAATGACAATTAAAATCCAAAGCTTTATATTTAGATAACTGGCCGCCTCCTCAGAATACCCTCATACACAGGATTTAGTTTGTTATTTAGGTTGGTTTTATAGACATCCAAATCCTGTCAGGCTGAGCTCCAGTCTCCTCCAGCTTTATGGAACATTTCCAGAGGAAGTATTGAAATGGATAGATTTCATGTCTCAGTTGCTTCCACCATTACCTGGTTTCAGTGCTCAGTCATAAATTCACTTGGCACTTTAAGATATTTAGTTATTTCTTCTCTGATCCTATTCTGAATTCTTGATCTGACTGATATTTTCCATAGTCTTTTTGGGTATGTAAACTTACAGAATCAGAACCAGCATCTGCTACAGCCAACTGTATGTTCCTTACAAACAGCCAGAAATATAGCTGCATATCTCTTCAAAGCAAAGTAGTACAGTGAATAATATGACTTTTAAGCCAAGATGATGAGCCTGGGAGCTGAGTGAGTCTCAGCTGTAGTAAGCTGTGCTAACCAACCACCTGGGCAGTAGAGGTAGTAGGATTGAAGTTGTTTTGATTGCTGAGGACTCCTGAAGCTGCTTGACTCTGACAGTGCATCCATGTATGTTTGAATTTGTTAATGTAACCATGGCATCTGAGTTAACAAACATTTCAAAATTACTCCAGAAGTGTTCGGCTCTTAATTGTCATTGTTGTGTGGTGCTTTTCAAAGTCACCAAGATCCAGCACCCATCTGGGGTCACGTCACCTAGAGAGTCAGAATTTCTGCCACTTGCTAAATTCCCCTTTCTACCTCCCTGGCTGTCTTAGAGCTGGGATGTGACAAACAAAAGTACTCCACAGAATCCACTCCCAGCCCCTTAACCCCAACATTAATATATGTGAAACACACACATGCTCCTCACTCCCACAGCAGTCTGATGGGTGCCCTACTACGAAGCATTTCCTGACATGGGTGAACTAAAAAATTTGGGTTTAAAAGGGCTTTAATTAAAACTCTTTGTTTCAGAGCCTCCTGCTGACTGGAGCCCTGTAGTGCTAAAGGTAGACTATACTATAAAAGCTTTTGGATGTAATGGAAAAAAACCCCATGGTTTGCAGTACATGATAGATCTGGTGAGTGTTAATGGTAAATATGGTATAAAAAGAATGAATTTAAGACACAGTGTTCTTATTAACTGGAAAAGTCTAACTGACCTATTTAGAATGTTTCAAGATGTATATGTCAGTTTATTTTCTCAGCAGTTTGTAGAGGGAATGACTATTTAAAATGCATCTTGATCCAGATTTCATTTCAGGTTTGATGGTAGGGTTTTTTATTATTTATTTTTATTAATCTCTTTTTCTCACATGAGCTGGGCCATAAAACAAAGCTAATTTATTTACACAACCTTTCCCTGCTTGCCCGCTCCTCCCGCCGGCCCTGCCCTCAGCAGAGCCCCATGGCCCCAGCAGCAGCGCAGCCCCACAGCCCCAGCCCGGGCTGGGAATGGCACACCCGGCCTCGTCCCACGGCTTTCCCTCAGCAAAGATCGGAAATGGCATCCCAAATACCCTGTTCCCTGGGACTGAGGGCAAACAGTGACTGTGGCTGACCACGCTGGCAAGGGCACCCTCATCAGAAACCAGCACAGACATCACAGAGGTTGTTTGTGAGTTCATGACCAAAATTAAGGTACAAAACTGGGGCCTCATCCCTCAGCGCCTCATGAGGGCCATGGGGGGCCTGAGCTCTGAGAGCGTCCCTTGCTGTGGGTCCTGAGGTTGTGCCTCCTACGCGAGGTTGTGCCTCCTACGTCCCAGTTTAGACATTTATTTCTGGAATATACATCTTTTTTTTCCTTAGAAATGAATCCCTGATAACTTTCATTGAAACAACATTATATTTCTTTTAAAAATCCAACTTAGAATTGCCTACCCAGTTTCATGGAAACTTGTGAGGAAGCCTGCTTTCCCTGAGCCACCAACAAATGCAGTGTGTGGGTGAAAGGCATTATTTAGACTCTTTTGTGAAACATCAGGAGAAAAACCATGTAACATAACATTACCAGAAAAGGCTGAAAATCTGTAGGATTTTATTGCAACTGAAGGAAACATAGCTGAATGTTAATGACAGAAAAGGCATTCAAATGCCTTTCATTATGGAACTATGTCTTCTTTTGCTTCCTCCTTTGTTGTATAGAGCTGGCAAACATGGGGCAGTGTCCTGGCGAGGAAAGAGCTGTGAGAGGCCTCTGGGCAGTGGCTGTGGCTGCAGAGCCGGCAGGAGAACACCACGGCACAGCTAAAGGACGTGAAGCAGTAAACTGTGATCCAGGCTGAGGAACACCTGCCAAGGACTGCAGCTCGTATAAAACCTCTCTCACGTGATTTCAAGAGATGGGAAGGCAGATGAGTAATACTGCTATGAGGTAAAAATTCTGCTTTTCCACTTCAGAAGACCCCGGAGATTCAGATATTTCAGCTGATTCACCTGGCAGGTGTCAATACTAAGCTGATGACTTAAAGTTAACTTTAACCCAAAAATATTGTAGAGTCCATTCCCTTAAAGCTTAAGGGAGATTTTTATCTCTCATATTGGTCCCCTCATCAGTTACACAATTACTGGAAGCCTTTCATTTGGAGGCAGAAGTTACCTGATACAGGTCATACACTGAAACATCCCTCAGGCCCAGCAGTCACCAGCCTTGGTCCCTGTGGCAAGTGTTGCTGTACTATGTTGAACTTTTATTTTTTTTTAAGTTCTATAAAATATTGGTTTGTTAAATGTGTTGGAGTCTTATCAAAGGAAATAGACATAAAGACAAAATAGTTGTTATTTTCTTTGTTTGTTTTTTAATGGTAGGTTTTGGCACAAAATTACACCATTTTACAGCCTCAAAAGAGCTCAGTAGGCAGACTTTAATTTTTTTAATGCAATTTTGTTGCTGTTGCTGCAATAGGCGAATCTCTTGTGTTCCACACAGAGAGCAATAGTACACTTATCCAAAGCATGGCCTCAAGCTAGCATCTGAATCAATGTCAGTTTGGGATTTCAAACCTGACTTCTTGTTCAGTGTCTGGAACTACTTTATGAAAAAATAGCTTACCCATACATTCAGCATTCACCTGTGAGACCCCTCAGTCCTTTATTCCTCATTATGCAGAAAACCACTCTTTAATAGGGACATTTATGACTTTTTATTACTGTAAGTGATAGATCTGTCTCTGTGTTGAGCATATCTCAGCTGAAATGATCCCAGCCAGCTGCTCTAAGAATACTTACCCTTTAAACTGTCTAGATAAAACCACCATTTCTTTATTTTGGTGCAGCCCACACTTTTCTTGAAACAAATTTATGCCTTTTTGAGACTACCTAAAAACAGAGACCAGATAAAATTAAGGGAATAAAAAGCGTGGTGTGGGTTTGTTTTTTTTTTTTACTTGAAGGGCCTTCAGGTATATTTATGTCAGATAAATCTCCCCCGGGGCTACACCCAAAAAATGAACGATGGGTTTTCATCCTTTTATAAGTTTGGTCCATTTGCATATCGGGGGTTAATCTTCCAATTACAGCTCCAGGTAATGAAGTAATTTATCCCAGGTTTGACCCCCCCCTCACTTTTGTTTACATCTCTTGGGGCCTGAGGCAGTGGGGTGTCCTTGATTCTCAGGCCTAGAGAGGAATTTTTTTGTCTGACCAAGAAGGGAAAGCAGTAGCTAACAGTCTACCTGAAGTTTAGAGTTATACACTGAAGAACTGCAGGATTACAGACATAAGAAAAGTATAGAAACTAAGATCCTCAGACATTAAACTAATTATATTCCATAATGATATACCTTTTTTACCAGTTTGTCACTTATTTTGGGGCAGCATCTAAAACAATGTTGGTCTTACTTGCATATTCAGTTCTGATCATTCACTTACTGTGTATGCAGGATGATCTTCAACAGGCAAGTGAAGGCAGTCAGACACACTGAAGATTGTTCATGTTCTTAAACAAGATACTGCTTTAGCAGAACCCCTAACAATTGATCAAAATGTGGGAATATATCACAAATACAGGGTTTGTCCAGAAAAACCCCAGCATTTTTCTTCAGAGATTGGACACTGGTGGATTGGAGAAATAGTGACAGTGATGGTGATGTGTGATTTCTAAGATAAAGGAAGGAATAGCCTCAATATAAAGCTCTCTAGCTTTATGCAATGCATGCTGGCAAGATTTTATTACTTTATCATAGAAGAATTGGATTTTGGCATGCAATCGAGAAATGTATTTAGCTGCAGCAAAAAGAAAAATGTTTTTATGGGTCTAAAAAGGGTTTCATGTATTCAAAGGGAAGTACTATGAGAAGAGCAGAAAAAGAAAACGGGGGAGAAAATCTCTTACCAACAGGCTGAAGCCATGGTCTGGGCCATCTAGGCAGGAGGGAAAGGAATTTTGGTGTAGAATTCTTCATGGCAGTCAGCAATCCCATATTTTTATTTCTCTGCTCAGATATGGTCAACTTGGTCCTTTGTCAGCCAGGCCCCTAAGTGCCTTAAGAGCACTCTGACACTAAATGGAGGAAGTGCTTGAAAGGATCTCGCAAGCAGGCTTGGAGATTATTCCACAGTGTACCTCTCTTTTTTGAGTGGTAGGGTGGTGAGACTAGGAGAATATCTTCAGTGCTTCTCCTGCAGAAGCAGAGGTAAGTTCCTGAAATGGCTTGTGTGGCTTCAGGAGGAGGACCTGTGTTTTACAATACTTCTCTCAGTTTTTCCATTGCAGCCTTTAACTCTGAGAATGCAGTGCAGAAGGAGGTGACCTGTTAAGCATCCCCTGGCTCCTATGCTATCCTGCTGAGGGTTGTTTAAGAACTGCATCAAAAGGGAAGTGATATGTTTAGCCCATAACTGCTGTTGAATCATCATTAAGTATTGATTGCTTCTCCATAATGAAAGTTCTACTTTTTTCCTAATTTAGTTAATTTAACTTACACATTTTCTACTTGGTTTAACACTTACAGGTGCATTTTAGTATGTCTCTGTGCCTAATGACTTCAGGAGAATTTATATGGTTCTTGTTACAGCTTCAAGGAAACAAGCTAATACAAGTTGATTTAAATGAAAATGTTCTTGCACAAGAGAGTTGCCCGTACAGAACTTGGTGTGACTTCTGTGATCCCTGTATTTATTTTTTCATACACCCACTTGCACATCATTTATCAGCATGTTCAATGTAATCCTCAAAGGCTACAGTACTTGGATTTTTGATTGTGAGCATGACTTGTGTTTCTGCTATTACTTGGAAATCAGTCTGTACATAATTTCTTTAAATTTCTTTCTGTCAGAATCAAATGTATCATTTTAAAAGAACAAGCCCACAGGGCTTCCATATTTTTGTCAATGTGCAGCAAGTAATTTAATGAGAAATGTTTTTAATATCAAATCTCTGCACTGGTATTTTAATATTCTCAAATTTTACTGCATGACACAATAATGTTTCTGACAAGAGTGATTGCATCTTTGGCATTAGGACAGAAAGGGACAGGTTGTATTTTCTGCACTATTTATCTGTTATTCTCAGCTCAAGAAGGACTTTAACATGCCCTGTAACACCACTTAAGAACTTATACATTTACCTGTGATTTTTATTTAGTAAGAATGTTTAAAAAGTACACTTCTTTCATGAAGACATCTGACTTCTGCTGGGAATTTTTGCAGCAAATACTGCAGATAGTCCTTCTGAATCTTTTTCTATAGCAGATCCAAAGGGATCCCATCTGTCATAGCTTGCATGATAAAGATTTGAGCTTTTTTAATTTGACAATTCCAAAAAAAAGCTTGCAAAATAAAAAAATAATTAAGACCAAGTGGTTGGAACATGCATGCTTGCACCTAAAGGCACTCAAATTTAGACTGTGGGCCTTCAGTTTTATTTTTAGAAAGTATCCAATCCTCTGTGGATGGGTAGGACTTCCACTTTGGAAGACAGGACTCAACAGCTTTTAGGTCCTGAAGTCCCTTTCTTTTTGAGTTGTTAACCATATGCTAATGGTTATAATACTAATTCTAGACATGTACCAACCATTTTGCTAGCAGCCAGTTTGTGAAATATACTTCAATTCATGCAGAAAACGACTTGTTGAGCCAGACAGAAACTTAGGGGTTCCTCGTGTCATGTCTTACCACCAAGACAAAAAGAACTGCTGCTCCGCTCTACTTGCAAAATGTTATATTGAGGACTAAGACCTTATTTGAGCAGAGAAAGCTAGAAAAGTTGCAAAAGTCACCAGCATGCAGGAATCTAAGCCAAACTGTGGGAGAGTCTTGTCAACAAAAGGCTGTTTGGAGTTAATCGCTATCACAGGAGAACTCAGGTAGAAATGCTGCACAAGACCATGTATTAAAGCATTTAAGTGTTCCATCTGGAACACTTAAATGCTTTAAACTCTCCTACAATGACCTTGCACATACAGGATAAACCTAACCAAATGTGTTTAATAATTATGAGAACAAGTCTACCATTTAGCATTTGAAATATTAGTAGAGAAGACTGTCTTTTATACACTGAAAATATTATAGGAGGTTCCTACGCATCTTTCCTTTTCCTGCAGTATTTGAGGAACTCAGTGTAGGGCAGATGGCATGAAGGAAGTTGGAGTGTTATTTTTCTACAAAAAAGGTAGAAATATGTTCAGTATGTAGCACAACAAGCTGCTTCCCTACTAGATCATGTGCCTCCAGCCTGATGAGCCTGGCGTTTCCTGTACTAATATTCCAATCAAGTGCCCATTCTAGCTCTTAAGGACAAAGCAGGTCATGTATAATTCTAGTGCTTCCTTGAATCACAAAACACTGACTACATTTTTTTTTAATTTGCATTTGTCTTTGTCAGTCTGTTGACTCGCTCATGTATTTTGTTGGCATTTTGCCTCTCTTCCATGTTGCAGGTAGGAGTGTTATAAAAGTTGCACAAAGATGGGTTCCCTGTTAATTTTGATGGCTAGCTCTGTCACAACCTTTTCTTCTTAACAAAAGGAAAGCAATTGCCTTGAGTAATGCATGAAAATTGGCAGAAGTTACAGATGGCACTGTCAAATAGTGAAAGAAAAAATAATGTCCCATCTACTGTGATTTGTCTGGCAGAATTGAGGATACTTCTGTCATTTCCCTGACATGATGCTATACTTATCCATGGCACATGGACAAGACTTGTCATTTAGAGAAGAGCTGAAGTGAATAGAGAATGCAGAGCCACAGTAGATTTATTAGTTTGGATTGAATTCAGAAGAAAAACTGCTGCTGAGAATTTTGATATTCACTTTATGTGATTCTGCACTTGCTGTAAACTACAGCAGCTTAACCCAGTAAAGATGTTTTTGCTTTATAAATATACCTTTGTCTGAAGTTAAAGTGCAATATCTCTCTTAATGCCTTGTAAATGGCTCATCTATGCTGGTCTATGTGGTATCAAGCTTGTGTCATTTTTTGTTTTAAAAGCCACCAAAATAAATAGAGCAATCCTAGCAATCTGTATTGTTACATGCATGGATGCATGGAGTCAGTCCCCCAGCTTCCAGCCTTTTAGTGTTCTGCACTGTGTTCTGTACAGCAGCCATATGTCATTTGAAACAGTGTGTTGCCTTTTCAGGTGTAATTTGGTTTGCAACATGTTTATTCTCAGCAGGCTTTTTTCTGGTCTGTGCATGACTCTGAAAGCACTTCAAGATGACTTGCACAGTGTGATAAACTTCAATAATAATAATAATAAAACCAACTTAACTTAAAAAAAAACCCACCAAAAAACCCCCCAAAAAACCCCAGCAAACAAACCTAAATCAAACAGAAAAATCTCCCACCCACCTAACTGAGAGTAAAGTAAAAGTTTGCAAGTTTGCCTTATTTACATTGGAATAGATCCAGAATGTGTCAGTGGAGAGAAGTAGTGAAAGAATTTGTGGAAAAGAAGGTTTAATTTTGGTGAAGGAAATGGGAACAGGAAATCCCAGAGATAGACTGTCAGCACAGGTGTGAGGATCCACCCCTGGTTACTTGGATTCTGTGCAGTCCAAGCAACTTCAAGGGAACTCATCACACTCTGTGCCTTTTGCTGCCTCCCCTCTGTGCTCGCTGTATATCCAGCCTGCTTGTCCAGCTCCATGGTGAGAGATCCCTGTGGCACTGCTGCTCTGCTTGCAGCAGGGTGGGAGGAGCTGTGTGTGTCCTGCAGGGCTCTGAACTGCAAAGCCCTTCCTCAGTACCTGTCTGACAGGAGAGGAGAGGATATGGCAGTGCCCACAAAATGGGTTGGTTTGGTGTAAAACTGGCAGCAAGTCTTTGACATGCAGGCCTTGGTCACATGTTTGTGACCTTGGCAAGTTCTGTTATGAAGTACCTTCATGTTCTGCACCCAGGTTATTGACAGGGGTTTTGATTTCGAGGATAAGTTCTTGAGAACTGTGTCTTCACAGGCATACTTCAGAAAATTGAGTAAGTCACAAAGCCTTGGTTTCCCAGCCTTGAATGGCTGGGAAGAAAAGGTTTGGTTAGTAGTGGAATATGCTGAATTGTTGCACAAAATTTCCTCATTTCCTGTTTTAAAAGTTTTCTTGGTACTGACCCAATGACAGTGTGTCTCCTAGGAGGTACTGCTTAGACACAATAACCTTGGATTCCATCTTGTTACAACCATGTATTTAAAAGGAATAGGTTGCTTTGAAATAGTTCTGAAGGCTCTCCTGGGTGTAGGCTGTTTACACTGTCCTGGAGTGGTGGTGGGGGAGAATTTCCTGGGCATGAGAGGGCCCTGGGCTGGTGCAGAGTCGTGTGGCTGGTGCATCTCCTGTGTCTGTACCCCTCCATAAGGAGGAGGCAATCACTGATGGCTTGCAACAACGTGTTAGGAACTATGCAATGTATGTCAGAGGATGTAAGGGGAGAAGGGCACTGGTGTTCTTTACTGGTGTAAAGAAGCAATGGAAACCCTCTGTGCTTGCCCACTGTGTATGAATGCAGCTATAGCTGGTATTTTCCTGTTTTCCGAAGAACTTGCAGAGTGTCTTAATGTCTTCCTTGCTTTTAGATGTGTTTTTAAGTTTGTAAAATACTAACTTTCGAGAGCTGAAAACTAGTATGTATTGGCAAGTTTGGTGATAACAAAGATGGGACCTTGGAGAAATTTTGTAGTGGTGGTGGAATTCAGTCACTATTGTTCAATATTGCAAACAATAAAGGGAGTATATATGTGATAGGAAATAGCTTGAGAGCACACCGTTAGTAGGAACAAATGTAAAATGATGAGGATACAAATCCAAAAACTCTGAGAAAAGAGAAAGGAGGCATCAATCAAGCAACTTAGTTCCTAGAGATGACACTATTTTTTTTCCTACGGCACTCAAAAGGGCAATGAACATAGTAAGCAGCTGATGTGTGGCTCTATATTTCTTTAGAGTGCTCTCTCTGGAGTCAGTGAGAAGTAAAATGTATATTAAACGCAGAATTTGAGATAGAATTCTCAAACCTTTACTTAGAGTCATTAAAACATATCACTGCAACTAGAATAAGTGACTTAAATCAATGACCAGACTTTTGGAATAACTTCAGGTTATCTACATTTTTGCCACATAAAATCCAGTACATCCATACGAATATCAGAATTCTAATTAAACCTGATGGGGAAGGACACACCACCAAATGTTTCAGCCACATGCTTGGTAATAATGATGACATAACTGCAATTCTCTATTGCTCTTCAGAGCTGAAGAATTAGCTAAACAGAGGGGTGGCATCAGCTCTCACTGGTGTAGAATAAGCTGTGAGTACCATCTCACAGGGAAAGTTGCCAGCTGCCCTTTGTGTGTTGGGGCACCCAACAGACTGTTCCTAAAAGTGGATACCGTGTGACCTGAACTGTTGTGTTGCCTAATAAAAAAACACTGCCTGTAAGGCTCCACTGCCAGCAGCAAACACTTCCTCTGTTGGAAAATATCAATTCTTTTATCTTCCTTCTTTTCCTTGGAAAGCATTATTTTGTTTACCAGAATGTCATAGAACTTCAGGAAAATGAAAAAAACACAAATCACCAAAAAAATAGAACAGGAACAACTTTACCATGTCAGACCAAAATTCTGTTTAGCCATCTTTAGTCTTCAACTGTGGCAGTAGTGAACAGATGTAAAAGCAGGATAAGTGTAGAGTGATCCATTTCCATAGGCTGTGAAAATCTGCAGTCAGAGCACTGCCCAAGAAGACTTCATGAACTGGATTAGTGCCCATCAATGGACCTATTGTCCAGAAATTGTTAAATTCCTCTTTGCACTTGCCTGTTTTCCTGATCACCCCAGTCTTCTGTGGCAAAATGATCAATGAAGTATGTAAAAATATTTATTCTTCTACGCTTTTACGAGTAGCACTAAATAGCATGACTTGGGTATTTGTGGTGTTCTGAGAAACAGTTGATAATCACTTCCTATTCATCTTCTCTACATTGATAGAGATGCATGAAATGAGCATACTCCATCTTTATTGTCAGGTTTCCACTCTGAAGAGTCCTTTTCTATTCAGTCCCTATTTTTAGAAAATCATTTTGTCTCTGATCATCCTTTGTTGCCCCTTTCTGCTATGTGTGTTATGAGGTTACTAAAATTGCACTCATGACTCAAAATGTGGGCACCCAAAGGATTTATATAAAAACATAATGATGTTTCATCTTTTGTTATCTGTTGTTTCCCTAACAATTTCTTATTTACATTTGGACTACTGGGCATTGAAATGGTATTTTTATCAAAGTAACTGTTATTTTTGATCAATATCAGACATACTACATTACTTTTTGAATAGGAAAATATAATTTCAAGCACATAGTTTTTTACTTATGTTTTCCATAAGGACATTTCTTAGTTTATTGATGATGAATTTCATCTGCCTTTTAATTACTCATTCAGCATTGTTAGGTCTTTCTGGAATTCATCTGGGTTTGTTATGATCTTTATTACCATGACTAATTTATCATCAACAAGAGAATTGTTTATTCTTAGAATTTGCCTTCTATCCTTTAGCAAATTATCAGTCTGGCAGTTGCTTTTTATCCAATGACAATTTATTTTCCTTAGAGGTCATTGAGAGAGTTTTCTAAATTAATTTCTTTCAGAAGATCTAGGATCCTCCATGGCTGGACTATGCTAGCTTGTTGGCAACTTCATAAACTTAATACATTTGAAATTTTACTTTTATTGAAAAAAGAGAAGAGTTGATTTGCTTTCCATTCTATCTTATTTTTGAAAGTACCCAGCAAATTTTTTATTCATTTCACTTTCTACCTCTCTACCCAAGTTAAAAGCTTTAGTCAGGGTTTGTAGTTGCTTGGCTCAACCTTGCCAACATTCATTTATGTCATATGGGAGTCAGTTTCAGGGAAAGGGCTTTTAGAGTAGCAGGTAGTAGGCAATTTCATTAAGAAATTCTTTTAAACTCTTGGCTGAATATTATCAGGCATGTTGTTCAGGTGGTGAGTTGGCTTTATTAATTTAATTGATTTCAGTAATTAAGCCTTCTACAGACACAGCAGATTTTAATGGATTTTTGGATGTGATCTGGTGATTCTTAGGAATGTTCTGGTGTGAGAAGGTCCCCACAGATTTTCCTGCACTGTGAACATCAGCACAGAGAGATCATTGAGCTTTATCTTACAGTTTCAGCTTCACTGAATATTTTGCCTGCCTTTCAAGCACTATCCAGAATGGATCCTGGCATTTATGTCTTTAGCAAATATTTTCTTTAAAATCTCTGCCTGGCCTTGGTAGTTTCACATTAACCTCTAGAGTATTTTGTTTTAGTTTGGTTTGGGTTTTTTTTCCAATTCGTTGCATTTTATATTTTCTTAAAGATTTCAGCTCTCTGCTCAGTGAAGAATCACCCTTTTAAACTGACAGGGTAGGTTTAGATTAATATTAGGAAGAAATTCTTTACTGTGAGGGTGGTAACACCCTCGACATGTTTCTGAGAACCATGGATACCCCATCTCTGCTGGCATTCAAGCAAGGCTGGGTCTGTCAGTCTGGTCCAGTGGAAGGTGTCCCTGCCAATGGCAAGTGAGTTGGAACTGGGTGATCTTTAAAGTCCCTTCCTACCCAAACCCTTCTGTGATTCTGGGCTACCCTGTTGCCCTGTGTGCACTGAGAGTTTACATTAACTCAATGTGGAAGAAGTTACAATTGAAAAAGGGACTTTGGCAGAGCTCTTCTATTTCCACACCTTATTATATCACCTTTCAGGGAAGAAATACTCATCTCTTTCAGCAAGAGCCTTTTTTTGTGATGAAGATTCACAATTCAGTCAGTAACCAAAACACAGTTAGGGTAAAAATAATAAATTACATATCACTTCAGTAAACAGATCCTTCCTGACAGGTTTGGTGTGGTTAGATTGCTCACAAGAGAACCCCCTGAAGACAAAAATTAGGCAAATTACCTAGACCAGTACTGAGTTACTGAGAACTGGGAACTTTTAATTAAGTTGATATAAAACATTTATATGTAAAGAGTTCTTTACTTAATATTGGCTGCATAAATAATTCAGCTGAGAAAGAAGATGAAGATTCTCAGACTAGTAGATTTGACACATCTAATTGTGCTCATGAAAGTGTAGACAGAGCTTAAAAATTATATGCTCGGAGCAGAGATCCTAATGTCACCATTATCACAAGTTGCTGAAATGGAAGAAGAGCAGCCTTAGCTTTTATTTGCTAATAAAATTTGGCTAGTAATAGCAGCAGCAACAAACCCAGCAGGTGCTCTATGTCTATTAGTCAAATTTATTATATAACTACAATATTTGATTACCAGACTGATTACTTGTGAAGTTCAGTGTGTCTGTGAGCACAATACAGAGACTGACTGCAAATACCTGATTGCCAGACAAATCATTGCTCTTTGGGTTTCATTCCTAATTGGATGAGGCACTTGTGCAAATAGCTGTTTGGAGTGAAAGGCCATTTGAGAGTCTCCCTGGTGGAACCAGAAAATATATTTGGTTGCCTTTTCCTGTCTTATCACAGGGGCCAGACATAAACTACCTGAAATCACAGCAAACTCATGTTTATCAATAGTTCTTAAAAAATAATCCTTTCTTTTTTCCCCATTTATCATATTTGTTAATATTTTCTAGTGTTAATTGTGCTACTGGAGTTCATGAAAGAGGTTAATCCACATCAGAAGTTTGGGGGCAAAGAAATAGTGCCTTCTGCAAAACAGTCCCAAGCATGATGCTAAAAATATGTCTGTGTAGTCTGTGTCCTAAAACAATTGTTATAAAGATTTCTGCCTTTTTCTATCTGGCAAATTGGGGTTTTGGCTTCATACACATGTGGTTAATTTCCATTTGACTTTCATGAGTGTGGGGATGGGCTTCACCTGCTAAGCACAGCTTCAAAAGTGAGCAGCCAGACACTGGTACTGCTGCACAGAGTTAAAGGTGGCCAAGAGGGAAGTGGATCCTGCAAGTCACAGCTCCTATTCTTTGCTCCTGCCCATGGAGGTGGGAGGGCTGCTGTGGTAAAACTAAAGCTAAGGACTGCATATTAATTTCAGACAGTTGTTCTAAAAAAGCAGAACATTTTGATTTATTTGGATTGGTTTTAATACAGGCATCAAGGGATAATATAGGCATCGTGTTTCCCCAATACAAGGAGAGGAAAATGTAATTTTTAGCATTTTCTTGCTGATGTTTGGCTGCAGTCTGGCTCCCTTTATTGTACTGGAGTAGCTGTGGCTATTAGTATTTTATTCATTCCCTCTCTCCATCAGAGTTCTGCAGCCCATCTGGAACAGGCAGGGACAAAGAGCAAGGGGACAGACTGTTAGCCTCAGGTTCATCAGAGAGGACTCAGACAGTTAAGCAGAAGCTGTTAAAGTAACTCCAATGTGCTGAACCTGTATTTGTGTCCTAACCTGACCTCTCTGTATGTACCTTCTGTTTTGCAGCCACCTGTGTCTTCTCTTTCCTGGGGTCTTCATTACACATTTGTGGCCAGGGCAGGGTTGGCACATGGGCTGCCCTGGAGCTCACATCCTCTCACTACATGTGTGGGGACATCTGTGTGCAGCAGGAGGAGCACAGGAGGCCTGACCTGCTGGCTGTGAATGACTACCTGGATCTTCCTCTCAGTCCCTTCAGAATGTTAATTAAAGAAAATTCGTTGTTCAGCTTTTCAGAGCACTGACCCCCAAGATGAAGGCAGCACAGAAATCATGTAAACTTTCTCTATTAGTGAAAAATACAGTTTACTATGTTTATTGCTATCATACACACAACAGATTGGAAATTGTTTCACTGCAAAGTGAAATAAGAGGTAAATTAGAATTATTATGGCCTAAAGTTTTAGGAAATTAAGTGTTGAAAAGCACAAATTACTGAAAAGAGATTTAAGTATTTGCATTTAAATCTCTAAGATCCCCTCAAAGAGAGTAACACATGGTAACGAGGCTTCCTACATTGTCTTAAAGCATCAGAGTTTTTCAGAGTTCCTGAGTATATGTGTCCAAGCTTACATTGCAAGTGAAGGAGGAAAGAATATACAAGATCAATTATCATTATTATGATATTATTTCTATTAATAATTTGATTTCTCTCTAACAACCTATTTCCACATACAAAGCACACACTTTGCTCACAGACTGGACTGGAAGGGACATTGTGATACTGCTGAGACTTCACTCTGGTGGAGACCAGCTTCTGTGCAGCACAGTGTGCTGTTTGCAGACAGTTCAGCTTTTAAACAAAAATTAAATATGGTGGTTGAGAAATTGTGTTTTGAATGTGAAATCCACTGAAATAGCATGAAAATTTTTATTTGAAAAGGGAGCTCCTTTTGAGTCCTGCCTGCTGCTGGACTCTTTAGTACCCTGTGTGCTGCAGGTTGAGTCTGTGTGGGCAGAGTTTATTTGACATGCAGAAAACACTGCCTTTCTTGTTAGGATTCTACTGAGCCCACGCTGCTCATATGAAGCAGGTGTCCTGGCAGGGCAGGTGTGCCTGTGTTGCACTGATACACAGGACTGTCTGCAGTTATTTTTTTAATTTCTTTTTTGTTTGGTTGGTTTTGTTCACATGTTTTTCATTTGGATGATTATATTTTCAAGTGTGGACTCCTTCTTGAAGCCTTGTCTTTTATTTCTCCTGTAGCTGGCTGTGAAAAGAATTCTTCAGTTGTACATGGAAAGAATGTGATATGAAATTCATGAAGAGGCAATAAAGATAAACTTGATAATATAATTAAATGTGCTTCTGCGATAGACATTATTTTCTGTCTGTAAGTGCAGTTCAGCTCTGAACCCTTATGCAGTGACCTCATTAGTGGTGCTGGTAGAGACTGCAGTAGGACTAGCAGCAAGTCCTCTAACGGAAAATTAAAACAAATTCCACATACAAGTAATTGAGCGAGCTGAGAGTTCTAGAAAATTGCTTCTCAGTTTCATCCTTTCAAAAGCTTGAAATTTTTTTTTCTCCTCTGGTGATTTCCATTTGGAAAATTTTGAATCTTTTCTTCCTTAGGTTTTTAATGGAAGTTGAAGTTGCAGAGTATTTTTTTTGTTTTGAACAAGCTGGGCTTATGCTTATCTGTGGCGAATCAGAAATTATTGGAAAATAAGATATAGAGCTTTTCTGTGCATGGGTTGTTACTTAACAGCTGTTTTCTTTGCCATTTTGATAAGGGAGTTCATGGGAATTATTCTGCAGAATACATTGTTAAAAATGTTTGTGATAAAGAATTAACTGTTTAAGTGTTGGTTTATGAATAAATATTAGCAAGCACCTTGCCAAATTGACATAAAATAATTGTAATTATTATAAAAGGTTCCCAAACTAAAACATATCTTATAACAGTGCAGATTCACTGCAAAGTAAAAATTGGATAACAGTGAACATGTTTCTAAATGCATATATTAACATACATGACTAAATTCTTATTTTTATAGGGTAGTAAATAACTCCACACAGGTCTCTGTGAGGCAAGAGGCTATCTGACATATATACGAAATGAAGGCAGAGCTAAACCAAAAATTTCATGTTAGGATATATGAAGAATGGAATGTGTGAGGGGAAAAAAGTGAAAATGGTTTGTAAATTACAGGTTGTCTTTTCTGTCATCTGGCTTTTTTCTTTGGTAATTCTTCTGCAGAGAGAGGTCTCCAATATTAAAGACAAGTCCACCATGAGAGGAAAGGCTTTGAAGGGAGCCTCTGCCAACTTTTGGTGTCTTTCTTCCCAGTACCTCTCTCAATTAGTTCAGCTTATGAATGAACTGTCACATTAGGCCATTGATCAAAATGTGTGGCAAAACTGACCAAAATGAGAGGTATGGCTAGGCTACTATTAATTTATAATGTTAATTTAGGAATTTAATTTTTGCTTGTACCTTCAGTATCTCTTCTATAAAATATCTTGTCCATAAATCCCATGGAAACAAATCTTTGAAACTTAGAGTGCCCTGTTCCTTCTGCCATGTGGGCCAGGTGCCTGGCAAACTCAGCGATGCCAGAGAAGAAGTTCTGACTTTGTTCTCTGCCAGCATTGTCTTGTTGCTTTAAAGTATTTGAGTCTTGTTGTTCAACAGTGATACACAGACTCTGTGATGTGGCTGAGGGGAAAAAAGCCAATATCACAAACTGCTCTAAAATAATTTAGCAGAAGAGGAAATTAAGCAATTCCAGCTCTGGGATGAGTCTACTGACACTTAAAATCTTCCGTCCTTACATTAAAAATGATAAAATAGCAAAATGCATACTTTTAACAACTTGATGTTCTAGAGGATTTGGAATATGCTTATCTGTTCATTGCTTAATGTTGTAAAGCAGTGGGGACCTGTGTTTAGACCTCCTTTTCACTTCCAGTAGGTGAATAGTTTAGCTGAGGTGTGGCTTTAAAACTGAATGTGCAGAAATACCAGGCTGATATCTTTAGTCTTCCTCTAAAGACTAAAGATGTCAGCCTGGTATTTCTGCACATTCAGAAATTTCTTCCAAGTTCATTGGGACTTATGCCAGGAGATGCAGAGATTTCAATTGCAGAGACTCTGGTCAAGCCCCTTGGGACAAGCCAAGCTGAAGAGCCAGTGGTTTTTCTGCAAGTTGTTCTGCAAATCACAGCAATGCTGCAAGCAGGCTTGGACCACAAAGGTGTTTGGGGTAAAATACAACACAGAGAAACAAGAGCCTGAGGGCTTATGCATGAGAGATCATGACTGTGGCTGTGGAGAACAGATAGAAAGAAGTGGAGGGGAAAAGTTTGGAAGTAGTTGATTGCTCTGCATTCTTACTTGCAGCAAGGTTGTAGGATTTTTCTTACCAATCCTTTTTCAGTTTTTCCTGGGCAACTTGTGAAGTGTGAAGGAAAATGTGCACAGCAAATTAACACTGGGAATGAATCTGTGGTGCTGGCATAATTAATTTTCTTATGTTACATTGCCTGAGTTGTAAACAGCAGCACAAGCAGCTGGTAAATGATTCAGTTTCTCTTGCATGTAGGAAAGGTGAAGATAGCAATTTTCCTGGCTTGACTTATTTGTTCCTTCTTCTTTACTGTACTTAGGTGGTGTTAAAGGGTTTCTGCAGATCAGGAATGGTTCTGTGCATTTTTTACACTATCCCCCAAGTAAATACAAGTTCATAGAAACAAATTTTTAACTGTCAATGGATCTGTTTTGGCAAAGCTTCTGTCAAAAGGATCTTTTAAATTCTAGCGTATAACTCCTACCCAATCATCCCTCTTCACCATTTCTGAATAGTCTCTATATTGCTCTATGTTTATAGTTTTTACCTGGTACTTGGAATTCAAGAGCATTTTCTGTACTGTTTCTGAGTGCTAAAGTTTGAGTGCTGAGGAGGAGCCTTTTATTTTGGTGCAAATGAAAAACAAATACTAAAAGTTTGCTAGGAAGAGGTCCGGTTTTGCAGGAAATTTTAGTAAGGACAGCTGCAGGAGAAACTTTCCTACTAATTTGAGAGACTCTCACTCATCCTTTCATCTTACTACATTGTCAGAATCTGTAGGTGGAAGGGCTGATATTCTGCAAGATGTGGCAGACCTGAGCTGTTAGGAGAAATCTGCTGTAATTGGGTGTATCAATGGCAGGGTCAGTGCTGGCTGTAAGATAGTATTTCTATTGTAACTCTGTTTTCTTCTGCCTTTGCCTCTCCCTGAAATGAAACCTACATACCTTTGACTTCTGGCTGTATATGTGTATTTTTGTATAGAGCTTATTTGTGGAAAAACATGCCTACAGTTTTAAAGCATCAGCATTACCCACTTCTCTTCCCTTACAATGCTGTGAAGCAGAACTACCCTCCTGCAGTGTTCTGTTGCATTCAGTTACAATGCCTCACTGCAGACCACAAAATGGAATGGCAAATTCACATCTACATTTTTAAAAGAGCATCTCTGCATCACTTCTAATTCCAGTGTTGCTTGATCCTGCTCTCCTGGTGCCCTGAATTGGGAGGGATGGATGGAAGCGCTGTGCTGCACTGCTCTTGATGTAAGAGTCTGTGCCAGCAGGCTGACAATGAAAAAGCTAGGGCATCTGAGATTTCATGGCCTAAGTCTGAATTCAAAGCCTATTAATGATTTGTTACAGATAATTGCAATCTCCATCTTTTAGCTGTATTTATATAGTGTCACACTCTCATTTTATTCTTCCTCTGTAATGTATTCTTATCTATGAAAAATTCTGTTAACTAACAGATGTGAAAACCTTACGTGTTGTTTGGAATTTCTTTAATATGTTGTTAACAGGTATGTATGTTTGCTTACATCATATTTCTCACACTACTTGTGTGGTTTAGCTTGTGAGCTTAGAAAATGTTTGGGGATACAATTGCAATGTTTGGGGATACAGTCTTGTAGCAGCATACGGGATGGTCATGGAAGAGTGTTTAGCCTCCCATGGGGCTTTGTTGTTTTTTGAAAAATCACAGAGAGAAGATATTGAGAAGAAGACATAGAAAGGAATATGCAATTTCACTGTGATGTTAGATTAGATTTTAATATACATACAAGTAAACTATGTTTAAAGCCACATATTGTGAAAGATCTATAATTGTGAAAGATCTAGAAAATTAAGTCAAATCTTGCATCTTCACCTGTGACTTTTTTCTGAAAAACAACTCAGTTAATCACTTCTAAAACAATTTTCCTTAGTCTTACAAGTTGCAGTGGAAGACGAATGGACATCTGCTTTGCATTTCAGTATTCTCACTCTTACATTAGTACTGTGCTAAATTCTCTCTTTTCTCAGGTTCAGTTTCACAATTTTTTTTCTTTTTGGTTCCTTGCCTGTTCCATGTCACAGAATATTATCCTTGCCAATGAAAATAGCATTGAAAAATCATAAAATACCCAGCCAGCTAGGGGGGGAAAGTAATAAAAAACCCCCAATTTTATAAAAAAATATGCCTTAGTAG
The DNA here is from genome assembly GCA_013400215.1 of Cisticola juncidis. Taxonomy (NCBI): domain Eukaryota; kingdom Metazoa; phylum Chordata; class Aves; order Passeriformes; family Cisticolidae; genus Cisticola; species Cisticola juncidis. Next base: position 3,222,216 of record VXBR01010920.1, read on the forward strand.
TGCTCATTCAGAAGATGTTAGTTTATTGGTATATTTGGATATTCTGTGTGAAAGTACATAAAGGAATTAAATGTATAGGTTGTGTTTATAAAGCAGTTAAGTTTAAGGATGTAAATGTAAAATGGAACTGTCACTGGAGATGGAGCATTATAGGGAAAAGCTACCATACAAATACTTGTATTGGTCCCACCAACTGTCTTTACTTTTGGATCAGTTTATGAAGTAACTTATCCCCTTTAGTTAAGAATAAATAAATCATTAAGCAGACTAGTTTAACTGATGCAGGCAATACTATTCATATAGTTATTTTTACAGAAAATATGAGCTGCTGATACTCAGAATTTCACCCATGAAATGAGAATGATAAAAAGCTCACCAGTACACAGAGAAGGGATTAAAACTTGGTTAATTGTCAAGTAGCAATCACTGTCAGGGAGCTGCTTTGTTGGTGTGTGCAGGCTGTGACATTTGACATTGTTATTTTCAAAGTAGTTATTAGAACTGCTAAAATAACTATTAAAACTTGTATATGACACACAAGGGAGCAATCAGACAAGGTGAGAGGACAATGGGACATTCTGTGCCTAGATCTGAAGCCCTCAGTGGGCTACAGTGGGGGACTAATCCTTAGCTATAGAAACAGTTCCAGTAGGAGGAGAGGGTACCCTTCACGATTAGCAGTTATCTCTGTTTCTGGAGCACCATATCAAATCCTGGGACGGTAGTTCCAGGAGGATCTCAGTAGAGAACGTTCATCTAATTGGCCAGAGAATTAGGGTGATTTCACAAAATCAGCTATTGTAGTTTAGCAAATCACTCCCTAAATTTTTCCTTAACAATTTCCCACACCCCCTCCCCCCATGTTGGGGGATGTATTTATTTTTATTTTGTTTTCCTCTTTAACTGAGAAAAGATATTGTATAACTGTGACAGTGTCTGGGTTGAGGTTGATTTCCATTGTGAGCAATTTGTAAACAGATAGTCTCCTCCTTTTTTCTGGTTCTGGGTTTTTTTTTGTTTTTGTTTTTTTTTGTTTGTTTTTGTGTTTGGTTTTTTTTCAGAAGATGAATGTTAAATTCCATTTGAAAAATAGTCTTAATGTCTTCAAACTGTGTTTCTATGTTCAAGCTCTCATCTGTGTTATTTGGGAGAATATATTCATTAATAGTGGTACCCTATACCTTTTTATACCAATGTGAGCCTCTCTGACCTCAAAAGCAACAACTCATTTCTTCCAAACAAAATAAGGTTCAAAAATATGCCTAAAGGTGAAATCCCATAAATAATAAACTACTGGCTTCTGTCCTTTTGTCAACAAAACATATAAAAATGCCCTTTCTTTTGACTTTATAAAGTCAAGTTATTACAATTCTGTTTGTACTCTCTTGTTTCCATGGAAACAGTCAGTTTAATTTTAGGGAATACTCTTCACTTCTACCATTCAATTAAGTGTGACATAAATTTATGTAGTACCGCTGGTGTCTCTTGCACTGTCATCAAGAAAACTCAAAATGCAGTTGGAGACAGTATACACATCAGATAAGGAGAATGTAAGTGAAAGTTTCCCAAAAGAAGGAAAAAACCCAAACCCCAAAACCAAACAAATGAAAAACAACAAAAACTATAAAAAAACCCAAAACCCCAACAACCCCAAAAATCTAAACTGTGTGAGTTTTATGAGCAATCTGTGTTAGATTAAATGTATTGTCACTGGATTTGTCCGAAATAATATGAAAGGAAGAAAGACTCTAGCAAGAAGTGGGTTATATTTAACTCAGATATGTTAAATAACTTCCTTCTGGATATTTAAAATTTAAAATAATTGAAACATGTATTGTCACATGCACATGTAAAAATAGAGTAGAAGAGCAAATTAGAAGAGAGATGGAAAGACAGTGCTGTTCAATTTCTAACAACTGGATAACTTCACCTGTGTTTATAATAAAGATGAAGCTACCTAATAATATAACTGATAAAATGTCACCTATAAAGGCCATGGTGCCTGTATTAAATCAATAGTGCAGCCAGTGTTTTGCATACAACACACCAAGGAGTAAAAATTAGGTGAAATTTCATATCTCGGCAGTCAGCATAGTATCAGTAATGGAACAGAACCATGTAACCCCTGGTCATGCCCAGGAGCAAGACCTTTGCTTCTGCTCACACTGAAATGGGGACTGTCAGAGCACCAAGAGCTCTCAGGAAAATTAGGGACACATGAGAGAGGTTTAAGAATTCCAGCTTTAAAAATGGCTGCGTCTCATGATTTAAGCCAAAGAACAATTCTAGAAATATATCTGTGCTTTAGCACAACAAACGATACCCAGGACATTGCACTAGAAAGTGCACAGAATGTGCCTGAAGTTCTAAGCATTGAGATGTATCGAGAGCAAAAAAATCTGTATTGATGAATGTAAAAGGAACAAATGTCATCCCCACAAAATTTTATTCAAGGAGATTTAGTGCCATAAAAAGCAACTTTATTTAGTACCATAAAGAGCCAATTATTGACTCTGGTAGTTGTAGGAGACCTAAAGAAATTAATATGTGCATGGTGCTTGTTGGTTTCGGTTTGTGGCTGAGCCCCAAACAGCTCTCGGAACCCTGTGGGATTACTTAGGGTGACTTATCTCAGGGAGCAAATAAATGTTCATACACAGCACTGCATGCCTGTGTGCAGCATATGGACAAAGCTCCATCAATTACTTCTCTAACAACAATAAACTACGGTAGAAATAAAATCACAGACACTGGATTGTTAATTGTCACGTCCTTAACCTAATAACATTATTGTGAAGCTACCGATGTTTGTCTTCGCTCTTGGTTTCTTATTTTTAATTATATTATGACCTAAGAGGAATTTTAATGACTTGAATGCATGTGTTTTTTTGTTGTTTTTTTTTTTTTTTTGTTCAGCTTTGGTCTTGAAATGTTATACTACATCTATAAATAGAAATGAGAAACCTAGACTATAGAAAATACTATCATAGAACAGGCAAATGGAAAAGGATCTTCACAGAAAAAGTAATTCTGCTTTATTTAAATTTGTTAATAAGGATTCTGGGATAACTTTCACAATATGCTTTGGAGAGTTGACATAGATCCCAAAACACATGTAACAAATTATTCTTTTCCTTGAATTGATGTGAACAAAGTAGTTTAAATTTACATTCAGTAAACGGGGTAGCTTTAAAATATTTTAGCTAGAGATTAATTTGCTGTTAATATTAAAGATATTAAAGACATTGAATTTCCCATTTGTAGAAGTAAGCACTCAAAAAAGAGTAGTTCCCATTTAACAGGAGTCTGGCATGTTTTAAATATTTCACCACGTTTTTATGAAATGTGGCAAAATATTTTGAGAGCAATGTGACTCCAAGTAGTTAGGCATCCCATACCCAGCTTAGAGATTCCCCTGGCTTGCAGAGACATGAAGTAGCATGTGTGCCATGACCACTGTACTGCATTCACTTCTTTATTAAGGTCATCTCTTTGACATTTCTTCTAGAACTCCCACATAACTGCATTTTAAAATTAATTTTTAGCAGTTGTTCTGTTTCTAGTTGTATATATCTGGTGGCAATGAATCTCTTCCTCTTTTCTGCTCGTGCTCCAGCAAGCGCAATTTTTCTGTTCGTGTCAGGAGACCTGTTGCAGTGCTTTAATTTGTAATTCGTGAAATACATCTTGTTAGAAACAGAAAAAGCTACCCCCAGAAGAGTACAGTTGGTGACAGTGCAAGCAAGACAAAGGAATTGGCAGCAGAACAACACACTGCTGGGAAAGCATCTGTGCTGTGCTTTCAAAAGTAGTGTGGGGGGAAGCAAGAGCAGTGTGAGAACTAGAAGCTGTAGCTTCTGGCTTATACCTCATACAAGGTCAAAATAAAAAAAATTAAAACACTATTAGTAGATTCAATTCATTTACTTGGTTTTATTATTTTTCCTATTTTGACAGGGTTATGAGGAACTGATTCTTTCTGAGGGTTGCCAGAGATACACTCAGGCTCAGGTGCTCATTGAGGTCTTTAGACCACCTGCTAAAAAGCCTTGCTTGTGTCCTGACCCACCCTGTGTTGCCTTCTGTTGCTCTTCTGACCAGCCATACCCCTCTCTGAACTGTATATATAACTCTCAGCAAGACATAGCTGGGTGTTTGATCTGTTCTGGTGCCTTCATTCTTTTTGATGCTTCCTGACAACATTAATGGAAGCTGCTTCCTGTAAATTGATGTGTTAGGTGAAAGCGGCAGGGCTGTTTGCTTTGTGTCTAAACCTTCTACGTGTGGTGGGTTACACGGCAAGAGGGCTTCCGTGGCTTTGAAAGCCCTTGGCTTCCCAAAGGGCACTGTGTCACATGGAGCTCAGGAGAGAGCCTTGGTCTCTGTGACTGACAGCACACTCAAAGAAATGCTTCTTGAGTATCCCAAATACTTAAGAAAACTCCAGTGTGGACTGATCCCATTTGTGTTGCCAGATTTACAGGTGAAAGGCAGGAATGGAAGACACTATGGAAACCAGAAAATAGCCCTGTGGCTTTTGGTTCTCATACAGAGGTGTCCTACAGAAAGACCATTTCACAGCCTCCACCCAGCCTCCTCAGTCTGGTACTTTGGCTTCTTCAAAAGATGCCAAAAAAACCCAACCCAACCCCTCTCCCAGTACCCACAGATTTAGGTGAAACCAAGCTGTAAATATTATTTTTCAGAGAAGAAAAATTGGTGGATCCTGGCGATAATTAAATATGTAGGCTTTACTTGACTTTACTCAACATGAAATTGGTGTATGGTCAGAGCTGAATCTAGATTTTCCTCTTTATAAAAAAAGAGAAAGCAGCCTTTTAATTTAATTTAAAACCCCCAAATTTCTTCTGTTCTCTAAGCTGACAATGGAAAAAGCCCATTTGCTGTATGTTCTTATAGCTAACAATAACAAATTGAGAGCAAAATTAAAAGCCCAAGAATATATCATAAAGACATTTTTTGTATTTGTTTAACAAGTCCATAGTTAAATTCAAAGTTACCTGTCATTTATGCATAAAGTGCTAGACCATTTTACTGCATTTTTTTTCAGTAAATTGTGCTGCAGCTTTTGACAGATTTTTAGAGTTTCCAGATGAATAATGCAATCATTTTTGTGAAAAGAATTGTTGTGCATCAAGCTCAAAAAAGCATGAAATGAAATAGTAGTAGACTAGACAAGAATGCCTGGCATCAGTGCAGTTATCATTCTCTTAAGGGCACAGCTCATGGTCACTCTTGCCTGGCTTACAGACCTAAGAGTATTTCTGTGTTAAGCTGGACAAGTTTCTTAGCAAATGCTGTACAGGATCAGAGAGACTGTTTGCAGAACAAGGATCTTACTGTATGTGCAACATCACCCTGGTAAATTTTTTGTTGCCATCAAAGAAAAAGCCAGCAGTTCCTCTGAAACTCTCACTGTCACCGAGCACTCATCACAGGGAGTTCAGGGAGCTCATGGGCTGATGCTGAGATGGTGCAAACCCTCAGCTCATCCACAAGGCTCTCAGGCTTGGTGCCAAAGAGGATGTAAATATCTCCAGCTGTGACATTTTATTCTGAAGGAATGCAGCTCAGCACACATCAGTCTGATTCTGCTGGAGGGGTTAAGAAGATGTGTGTTTCTGACAGATATTTTAAGGTAATTTTGTTATACCTGTACAAGGGCTAGTATTCGAGAACATTAAGTGTTCCTTTCTGTGCTGACCTTGCCCTGTACATACTAAGATAAATAATCCAATGCAAGATGCCAGCATGATTTGAAAGGCTCTTCTTTAAATACCAAGTGCTGTTGGGTGCTTTTTTCCAAGCTATCAAACATCTACAAAACCAAAAGCATTTTAATATGTATATTTCTTGTCTTTGTAAGTAAACAAACACATACTTTTAAGTTATGCTTCAGTAGTGTTATGATTGTGTAACAAATTAATAGTATGGCATGTAATAAACAAAGACAGTCATGCTAACTGCAGTGTCCCTTACAGCTCATTTCCCAGCAAGATTTGTTTTCAGCTGGAAGGTTGGCATTCAGCTTTCCTCACAGTTGTCCTGATGCTACAGGGATGTTTTGCATACGTTGTATGAGAGCTGACATGTAGGGAAGCCAGCTTCTACTTGCCTTTCAGCAATCTTTTTATTCTGTGGGGGAAACAGATGCAGTTTTAATCCTTTTTATCTATTCATTGCAAAGTGACAGAGCATATTATGTAGGTGAAAGGGAGAACAAAGCCTTTATTTATTTAGCTTTCCTGCATGTGGTTGTTTTATTTTTTTAATAACTCCAAAAGACTACTGATTTTGGCAGTCTTTATCATTTAAAGTAGTTTTAAAGCAGACTCTCCAGTTCCTTGGATTAAATCAAATAGATTTGTTTGAAAATGTATGTGGCATTGAAATGATTCTGTGATCCTCTTGTGTATTGGAGTGAGTAGTACATGATCTGTATTTACTACAGAGCCAGGAATTATGCACACATTTAGCTAGTACTTGTCTCTGATATGAACCTCTAGTGATTAATTGTTGTGATTAATTTTTGTCTTTGGTTTGTTTGTTTATTTTTAACTTTACCTGTAAGCTTGACTTCATATTTTTCACTTCAATGGTACAGGTAATTTCTGCCCAGTGATCTTTTCCATGGCAAGGTGGATTGGTTTCCAAGTAATTGGACAATTTCATGCAAGAATTGAAGTTCTAATCCTTACTTTTCAGGATGGAGAAACTATATCATATACACCTATCATATACACATATACACATAAGCTGGAAAGACTAGCTTATGTCAGAATATCCTTCTCACTGGATAGATCTTAGTGCATAGAGTCGGACAGATAATGCAAAGTGCTGTCCCTGGCTGACTAGCCAGCCATACATTTTAAGAAAATATTCTTCTAGAGTCCTCAGAAATGTAGTTCACTTCAAAAACAATATATGAAAGTGAGCCAGAAAGAGCCTAAATATATTGAGGGTTTATTTTTACATCAAATATTGGAAAACTCTGTGTGTGAATCTGGTTATTAAATAAGTTATTTAGAAAAGTTAGATTCAGTAAAGTGTTTATTGAAGGAAATAGAAATAAGCTTGGGTTTTTTCCTGTTACAGTCTTCATGTACAGATCCTGCTCCTCCATATCAACGCTGCTAATCTGCTCTGTGTCGAGGCTTCCACGGTTTGCACATGGAGGCCCTTCTGACTGCTGAGAAATTGGTAAGAAAACTTTTGGAAATCTCCTCTCATTACTGGGCGCTTGTTCCATTAACAGTAGAAGCAAAGAGAAAAGTTCATCAATTAATGGCTTAGCATACTTCTAATGACTCTAAATTAAAAGACTGTGCTTTCTGAATTCTTTTGTGAAAAGTCAATTTTGGCAGTTTTTTTCTAGAAAGTATTGGTTCTGTTAAAGTACATTTTTAGGTTATAGACACTATACTGCGTCGAAAAAGGTGTCCCATGGAAAGACTATTACATTTCATCTCAGAATTTGTTTCTTTACTTTGATGCTACAGCTAAAAGTTTGCTCCTTTTTGAATTAAAACCTATGTAAAGGTGAAAAGCAAATCTCTGAGTTGTCTGGAAGCCCTACTTGTGAAGTTTTTAGGGCTTTTAGTGGAGCTTTTTTGTGGAGTTTTGATGTTTTTTTGTTTGTGGGTTGTCGGGTGTTTTGTGGTGGTTCTGGTTTGTTTGGAGGTTTTGTTTTCATTTTCCTCCCCGCAGTCATATGGACAAGAACAAAAATGTTCAGTGATGTTGCCAACATGGAAAATAGATTAGGCGTGTAGAATGAAACATGCCATGAAGCAAAAGGGGAAAATTTTATTTTACCAGATTCCCTTTCCAAAATAAATTGTCTGAAAACCAGTTCTTTGCAGGGAAATATCTGTGATGTTATCCTAAAGAACACAGAACTGTGATATCTATAGAAAAGTGCTATGTAAGTGCAGAGATAGTCTAAATAACATAAATAACAACTAAAGTAAGATTTCATAGAATATTACAAGGTTGGGACCAGCAGAGCAGATTTTGTTTCTGGTTACAGGATTTGTGCATGTATATGTTTGAGAGACAAATGTTAATGGGTTTTAAACCTGCTTTTATATTTCTCTTTGGTAGTAATTGAAAAGCAGGATAACACTAACCTAGGATCCCATATATATCTTTCAACTGGTGTTAAGCTGATTTTTGCAAATCATGATATTTATTAATTTCTATTTGTATCATTACAAATACACTAAAGCTATTTTTTGTGTTTATGTATTCCTTTCGATTCAGCACAACATACAGGCATGGTTACATAGCTAAAAAAAACCAAAACCACCACCACCACCATCAAAAAACCCCATTTACCTGCTACAATACTAGTACAATTTTGCCTGGTGCAGGATGAATTTCACAATTTCCTGTTGCCAGCATGTTAAGACACAGAAATCCCAAACTGCAGATTTTGTATTTGTATTATATAAGAATACCTCACATTCTCTACAACAGACATGAGATAGGAATACTTTCATAATTTTAGAATACTATGTAGTAAATAACTCTTCTCCAAAGGGTCAAGTCCACAAAAAGAGGAAGAAAGCTGCATTCCTTTTTCTGGGATGGAAATGGGGAAAATGGTGTAGCACTGACTCTACAAATTTATAGAGAAACAAAAGCAGAAGGACACATTAATATAATTTCTGAAAGCTTGAGAAAGGCCAAATGGGATTTTCAACTACATTTTGTTGAGTCATAGGACCTAAGCCATTCCAGTTAACCTAGAAAGAAAAATGTGGGCTTGTCACTGGTTGGTAATAAATAAAGAAAAAATGGGAGAAGAATCTTTACTGCATGTGTGTGTGGGTGAAGTGAATCCTGCCGTTCATCTTCTCAACAGGCCATAGGATACCATTAGCATCCTTCTCATCAGCCAGTGGATTTTGTAGGTGAAGAAAAGATTTTTGTCTTTTCTCTCAAAAACATAGTTGAGCAAATACTAAAACACACACAAAAATCTTATTTTGGTTTGGTAATGCAAACAAAGAAGAAAAGGAGAGGGGAAAGCCATAACTGAAGTTAGAGTCAGCATTTTAAATTAAATTATTCTCACTCTGTTTCACTCCCTCAGTGTTCTGGCACCACAGCTGACAATAAGCATTTTCTGGTTAGATTATCAAAACTCTTAATATCTGCAACAGCACTGTTGGTGCTGGTATGCATCTGTGCAATGAGAATCAAGCAAAACAACATATTTTAGCCTGTGGAGCCACAAACTGCAGCTAGCTCCGGTGAGGATCTGTTCTGGTTGTGCTTCAGGAGTTTTCCAGCACAGGGGCCCTGCTGTTCTGAAATGGGAGGTATGAGGAGAAAATGTGCTCAAGGCCTCCCTGAGCTATCCCAAAGCCAGGTACTTTGGATTTCCTTACCAATTAGTAGCAGTGGATAGTTTGGGGCTTTTGGCTGCTATATGAGGCTGGCAATGCTTGTTCTGCAATTTAGACTGCAACATCCCTGTATGGGTTTACCTGAGTTAGAAAAAGCATATTCTGTGTCGGTTGTACTCTGTTGCTCTGTGTGCTTTGTTCAGAATAATTGCTCAGTGCATTGTGCTTCAAATATGGGCCTAAAGTCAGAGCTGTGAAATGCATGTTTTCCATGGGAGAAGCAGTAGGTCTTTTATCAAAATATTTGTTTTCTTTATGTACAAGTGATAAAATTAATAAGAAAAGGCATGTGTGTTAATTTGAAAGCTACACATAATAGCTGAAGAAAAGAATTCCAGATGGTTTCTCCAAGTAGTAACCTTTTATGAAAGTCAGTGCAGATTTAGCTGGAAAAGAAGTGAATAGGAAGGTTAGAATTTGACCAAATCAGTGTTATTAATAATGTTATGACTGATAATCTTATTAATCCTAGAAAGCTTTAATAAATGCAGTATTTAAGTGAATGTCCAATTACTAGTTTTGAATTTCTGGTGTGCATTTCCTGTGCTTGGGGATCATTTTCCGCATGTGGGGTTGCTACCTGCAATCATTTACCTTAAAATGAACTTATTAGGTAAGCAGAGTTCATGTGAGAGAGACAGTCTCCAAAGAGCACTGGTGTGTTTGGTTTTCTCCCTTTTTCATTCTGGTGAAGCAGAGGAAGTCTGTGTTCTGTCACAGAAATATACGTGTTTCTTTTTTCATAAGTGCTATATAGGCACAAGGAGGACATGAGAATTGTCTTAATTACTCATAATTTGTGTCTTAGAAGAATTCAATATCTTGCTGCAAAAATCAGCATTTGGGAAAAATAGGAAGCCTTTGCTTTCCTTCCTCCTCCCCCCACCCCCAGCCTTTATTTTTTTTCCCTTTATCTATTTCAAACATTCATCCTTCATCTCATCCATCAAAGCTCCTTGGGAAATGCCCTGTATTTACTCCCTGGTAGAAAAATCATCAGTGTGTGTTCATGTTAAATGAAGATTAGAATTTTGCAGCTGACTGAACATGAGAGCAAATTCACTATTCATATTAATTAGTTATAATTTTCCCAAACTAATTTCACAGAAATTGATCCTAAACCTACACAATAATGTGCAGTTCTCCATGGAGTTGTACTGATAAATATTTTAGAATGAAAATCTTAAAAGGTGTCAAACAATAACATTAACAGCTTTCCTGCATGCCTGATAGAAAAAACAATACATTCCGAGGTGTGTCTTTGAGTTAGGTTGAAGAGATTCATTGCACAGATTTTAGGAGAAAAAGAATTCTAAACTTTGAATTATCCACTATTCTCTTAATTGTGCTTCAGCTGAAGTCAGTGAGTCTAAGTGAGCTGCCAGTGCAATTAAGGGGAGTTGAATTAAGCCTGGGTGCTGCCAACTCTAGCTGGGAAAGGGAAATGTGCATATGCAGAGTAAGAGCTCAAAGTCCTTTCTTTGACAATCTTTTCGGATTCTGTGACCTGCTATAGCAGTAGTGGAAGAGGGAGATCACATCTCAAAGGTGGCGCAGCATATCTTGGTAAATGGGCAAAACCTGTAATTGTGCACACCATCAAAGCCAGCAGATAATGCAGCTGAAGCACCCTTAGCTGCTGATGTGGACAGTTGGAAATGGAGAGTTTCAGAGTCAGAGCAAGGCTAGCAGGCTCTGTACAGACTGGTATTTTTGTGCTGGCTGGTGTATTTGCCATGGGCAAAGCTCCTGATTTTCTGGGCTTTGTATTGGAATGTGTCTGCTTACCTGGTGCAATGAGGGGCATGTTCAGTCTGACCTTGGATGATACATTAATGTGTCATCATATCATTTTACCAATGCCCTTCTTTCTTGAGGCTATTTCTTTTTTCTTCTTCTGTTTTCCCTTGCTATTTAATGCCCTCATTAATATTGGCTACCAATCTAAGAGAAGCAATACCCAAATGAGCTGGGCTGGGGAAGGGCTTGGCTGTTTCTCTGCTTTCACTTTCCAAGACCTTTTTGTTGTCTGTTTCTTTATCTCAGATTATTGAAAGCTATCAGAAAGATGTTTACAATTCTATCTTTCACTATCACTGGTGGATTCCTTTAACTTTAGAGAGAAATAAATTAAATAAAACCCACCAACCCAACAAAACTAACGATGCAGATGTTTATGGCTGGTTTCTCTTGTTTGTAATATTAAAGAACACTCAAAACAACAGCAATAAATGATGAGGAATTACAATTATCTCACAGTTTTTTGCATTTGTAGTCCTAAAATAGTCTCTGTATCTCTATAAATCAGCCAATTGCTGAAAGCTCAGGAGAAAGGGAGTAGCAGAGCTTCAGAACAATTGCATGTTAGGGCATCAGGCTATTCCTATTTATTTTTCTCAGTCACCAAAGAATGGGCATTTTAGACAGTCAAAGAATACATGCCACTGATTCCCTTGCTTTTTTTTGTTTTCCCCCATATTTTTGTCTTGCCCTTCTGCTGCCACTAGGTCAGTTACAGGAGTTGAAATGCATTTTTCCTGAATATTACTCATCTTTCCAGTAGAGAGGCTATCCCTTATTTCAAACAGAAGGCTTGTGCTCCCATGTTACTGTGGCAGAATCCTTGTGCATGGCTTTTTCAATTTTTTTTTTAGCCAATAGCTTTGTCATATTCTGACTCATGAATCAGCCAGGGGGTAAAGGAGAAAGAAACGGGTTGTAAGTTGTTCTTAGTGCACCATGAATCTGTCTTTCTGATACTGAAAAAGATCACATCTATATATTTCCTGGGAATTGTTCTATTCCTTAATAAGATTTGGTCATCTCCAGTTATAAAGACATTATTTCTGTGCTTTGGACCTGGTATGTTCTGGTGGCCTGAATCATGTTCCTGTACTGATGCTCATTGTTATGGATCAGGGAATGAGCAGTGCTGTCATCCCAGTTAGCTGGGAAGAAGCTTAGGTCTGATGTTCAGCTTCTGACACCTGATCAGATAAATCAGTTCAGAACAACCGAGATGCTGCCTGCTGGGCCAGGGCTGCAGAGGCTGCTTCTATTTTAAGAAGACACACGGTACATTTAGCATACTGATGGCAGCACTGCAGCTGGCAGGAAGTCCAGTGATCTCTTCCAGGAAAAGCAGTTTCAGGTACTGAAACCAGCACATCTACATTCTTTTTAGCCTTTGTTGTGCATAAAATGATAGTGAAAACTTTCACTGAAGTCCTAAAGTTGAGGCAGGTCACAGGGATCTGTAGTGGGTGTGAGGGGGTGTGTGTGAGAGCTGAACACCAATTCCTTAATGGTATGAATTAGACCTAGGCAGGTGTGATGTTCAGGCTGTGTTGGCATCTAGTACCACACCTGCTGTAAGTGACTACAAAGTGCTGTTAATTGGTGCCATTTTTTTCATACTCACTTTGCTTTTCTGCAATGTTAGCAGAGTTTGTTAGGCAGATATATTCATACTTCTAGCTAACACAGTGTTTGCTGTTTTGGGAAATACAAAAGTAAGCTGTATGGGTGGATTTTCTTGGATTTTGCTTTAACTTCTTTTTTCCTTATAGAGTACAAGAATGTTGTGGGTCTTACAGCATGCTACCTGATGTCCCTAACAGGGAGACTGTTAATGAACATAGATAGAACCAATTGATTATTCTACTGTTAATTAAACCTCCACTTTCTCACATGGTCACTGCAGAGTCAAATCGGGTAATTCAGCTGCTTGAATCTCTCATTTTCAGGAGATTTGCAGGATTTGGGACAACCTAGGTTTAATTAACTAAATGACAACAACTGCAGTTGCAGATAGCCTTGGCAGAAGAAGGTAATCATTGTCTAGAAATAATGAGCATGCACAATAAACCCTCCTCTATGCAACATTTAGAGTAGCCCCTGAGGTGAAGGGGAGGATATGGTTTGCAACTTGGATCTACTTTTTCATTTCTTGAAAAAAACAAACATCCAAACAGCAGCCAATTACAGTAAAGAAGAAGAAAGGGAGATAAAAGCCCACCAGTGTTGCCGAGCATAATTATGGCTATTTTACCTTCATACAAGCATAGCTACAGGAAAGGTGTTTGGTCTGATGTTCTTTTTGAAGGCCAAACCATTCCATGTGAAAGAAAACTTGCACAACTTTTGGAAATCTTACTGTCTTGAGGTGCTTTGACGGAGAGGCCGTTATAGGTTTTTTTTTGTTTTGTCTGCTTTGGAAGCAAATATTATTAATACATCTGTAGGTAGAAAACCACAGTCCCATTTGTCTCTTGCACATGCCCCCAGATTGTGTAGTACTTGAAGAGTTCTGCTGTTAAAAATATGTTAAAGACAAGCTCCAAGTAGAATCAGAAATATTTTTGAGTATAGCTCTGTATAGTAGGCATCTCAGTAATATATTCCAGTGAGTATTTTTGAGCTGGAGAGAGGTACTTATGCAATTTAAGCAGCATTGTGTTTGCTGGTGTGCTGCTCATCTGCTGATCTGTGAACAGGAAAGGGGTGACAGTGCCAAAGAGCCTTTGCCTTGAACCAAACAGAGTGGTGCAAGAGGAGCAGATCTGGTATATGGTACAAACCTCACTGCTTCTAGATCCTAATCTGTTCTCTGATTAATACAATTAGGAGGACAGAGGCATAGGAGAAACGGCATAGGTACAGAAGCACAAAAGATAGCAGGGAAAGAAATAGGGAAAATTCTTTGTGGGAACCAGACTTTGGATGTAGCAGTACATGTTTTATTCATTCAAAAGAGGAACAAAAATTACAGCAGTAGAGAGGTCAGCCTTGGGAAGGGAAAGGGAAAGGAAGAAGGCAAGAGATGCTTTCTATCCCTGCTACTCTCTCCTATATCCCAGAAGCATTATTTGCTCCCTGGAGCACTGCTGATCTTCCCAAGCCTTCCTCTGCTCCTCATGAGATCTTGTTTGCAGAGCATCCTTGAGGCAGAAGAAACTGTTCTGCTGCTGAGTAAAGAACTTCTGGGTGGGCTCACATCAACCCTGTTGTCCCCCTTCATCCCAGCTCATATCCAGAGAGGACTATTTGTTGCCCAGTCTTGCTGCTTCTAGCAAAATACTGCATGTCCTCATGTCTGAGTAGGAAAGGTTTTTCAATATGACTCTTGTGGTAAAATCAGAATTTTATGCCATATATATTATGTATACATATATTTCTGAACTCCTTTGAAGTCCTGCAAAATGTAATAATAAAGTCATAATGTGGCAAATAATTTGAAAATTCAAGGACCATGTTAATTCTGTCCTTGCTGCATCTGTTAGATGGGTGTTGCAGATGCCCTTGAAGCTCCACGTGCTACGTTTCAGTCAAGACAGAGTAGAAGTGAAACTCAGGCCTAAATAAAGTCATCACTGTTTAGGTTTTATGCTACAGTGTAGGTCTGCTTTAATGTTAAACCATACGCTTACAAACCACTTCTCAAATACCCAGACTCCAGTAATTATGTGTGTGTGTTCAGATTAGCATTTTAGATAAACTGACATTTTATGGGATATCAGCAAATAAAAGTAGAATAAAAATAGTTGTTAGCCATTTCAATAGTAAACAACTTGTAAAAATAATTTTTCATCATTTACCAGGCAGAAACTGAGGTAAAAATACAAAGCTAAGGTCTTGCTACTAAGCATTTTTATATACACATATGCTGCAACTGTGATTATTGTCCTGTTAAAGTGAATTAAAACTCTTTGTCCCTAAAGTGAATTAATAAGGCTGCTGTCATATCAGAGTGTTTCTCTTCAGTAATTTTTGTGGAATTTCTTGACAATATGACTGGTTTTGTTGAAAGTAAAGTGATCTACTAATATAATGTATACTACAATTATGTTGTAAATGTAACTAGTTCAGGTTAAGTTTATGACTAGATAGTCTTTAATTTGGTTATATTACCTTTTAATAAATTTATAACTTTTAAAATTAATTTCACTGTAAGTATTAATATAGAAAGAAACACATAAAAATCCAGAAAACTATCAACAGGAAGATGTTGCAACCAGCACTAATCTCAAAAGTTTAGACAATTTATCTCGGGGATTGTTGTAGTCTGAGGCACTGCAGGATGGAATTTTTCTTGCCTCAGTGCTCTCAAAGATTAACGAAGGAAATCCCACTGCCTTGAAATTCTTGCTATTTTCCTCTTCCTATGATGGTACTTACTTGTGAGCCTGTAATAGGAGATAGGTTTGAATCACAGATCTGAACTTCAAAAATCTTTGTCTGGCTCAAAATTTAGTTCTACTTCTGCTGCACAAAAGAGCACTGAAAGTTATAGTGGCTTTCAGCTTTTTCATAGAGGTGAAAAACTCTTTTATTCATCTAGGAAGATTTTTCTTATTTAATTTAAGGTTGTTTAAGTCAAGGAAAAAAGACATGGTGAGTTTAGCTAGGTGAACATGTAATATCACATTACATTTCTCATCAAAGTATAATTCTCATTTTTGAAACATTTGTCCTTGTTTAATTATTTTAAAATTAATCACTCTAAAGAATTGATGCAGTCCTTACAGAATCAGAGCAAGGAGCTGTTCAGGATGTATCCCATGCTGGTTTACTAGGCTGCCATGATGTCCTTGTAGCTGTGTTGGTATTTTGGTCTTGCCCCTACCAACTCTCACCTGAGGCTGTGCCATTCCAACATGGCATCTTATCTGTTTTGTCATCCTTTACTGTTCAGGTAAATTTAGAAGTTTTTAGAATGTCCCACAGGGTTTCATTGCTGCTTGTTATTATGAGGTAATCCTGCAGAACATTTCAGCTTTCATGTGTCACAGATCTGTGGCAATTTTTCTCCTGAAGAGAATAAAATTCATCAGATCAAATGAGGTGTTGCAAGAGTGTGTGTTCTCAAAATGCCTGCCAGGAGTAAGGGCTTCACTTGGATGTACAAAGTCTCTGTACTCAAATACTGCACAAAGGAATCCCAAACTCCTTATTCTACTGTTTTTTCAAAGCTAAAGGAGCTTTCTCCCATGCTCATCCATGTTATTTGAGCTACTTTGAAAATAAATTTAAATACAAATAAACACACATACAAATTTTAATAAAGTATGTCATAGAAATATATCAGTTGCAAAGGAAGTGGACTCCTACAATTCATGTAATGATCCTATGTAAATTTTTCTTTATGTTTATTGATTGTTGTGTAGGAACAACAGAATATTCCATTGTTGTAACTCCTTTTAATTATTAACTCAGGAGTGTGGTATAATTACAGTAAAGGTGCAAGAGTCTTTCACTCATGAGTACTTATGTTTATGTAAACCAAATAACTTTTGAAATTATTATTTCATTTCTAACATATGAATAAATGTAATGTCCATTTGGAGATTAGTGATGTTTTCTCACCTTAGTAAGCAAATAGTTGTTAGTGGACAGAGGGAATACTTGATAATGAGGGAGATATTTCTTGGTACTCTTGATTTTCTTTTCAGCACTTGAGGATAACATAGATCAGGGATTTAGAATAAAATGTGTGTTTCACATGTATTACTCTGTAGGTTAGCAGTGTGAAAGACGGAATTCGGTTCAGTATTCTATATCACAGAAGTAAAAACATATCTTGTGCAGAATTTTCTATAAAAGCTGGATCAAATATCCACAGATTACTTACCACATTGTGAAGTGTTTAAAACTTCTGTTCTTTGATGATTTAATCCATAATGGGGTCAAACAACTTCAGCTTTGCTGAGCAGCTGTCTCCTTGGTAAACAGTGATTCTTCTAAGTAACACATTCTCTACTGGTAAGTAGCTGATTACAGGAGCTGTAGGTTTTTTTTGCAGAGGAAACCCTATAACTTTAGGAGTGCTGAAACATTAATGATGCCTGAAAGGATGTGGCACTGTATAGACTTGACACTTGACTTTACAGTCTGTGCATTAAAATCCAGCAGCAGCAGAATAGGTTGAAACTTCAGAAGGAACCAAATTTTTATGAGTTTCAAAATTAAAATTTGTATATGATATTGTTCTACACAGGGTGCACCACAAGTCAAATTTTACATTTTTTTTTTGCCGTCGTTGAACAAATTTGTCTCTATTTGGGGACCGGAGTTCTCCTTAAGGCTTATACAACTCTTCACTTCTCTCATCCTCCTCAAATACTGATCAGATTAAGTCTTTTCAGTGTCTCATTCAAAAAAGAAGTATAAAGAATGAGTTACATCTTTATCATGCCCTAGTGGAGGAATGAAGAATGGAAGTGCATGCCATGGGCAAACCAAAGGTCCTTCACATATTTTAGAAGTCTTAATGTAATAGAGGCAGGGTTTCAAGGACATTTCCAGGAACAGCTGTTTGGATAAAAGTAGATTCACAATAAGAGTTCACAGTTATTGACAGTGCTCATATAAGGCCATAGTTCCTGTATCTTAAACATCCTTTCCATCCAGTGGCAGGCTTTGGATTATACTGGCATTTAAGCGGTAGAACTGAAGAACAGGCAAAAAATAGCTATGGTATTTAATGACAAAAATATTGAAAACCAGAGAAAAATTGAGATGGATCTTTGCTTTTAATAAAAATAACAAAATCAAATAAATTTGCCAAATTAACAGTTAGGAGGAGGAGAAAAAGAAGAAACGTAAAGTCAAAATAATTTGACTGTGATGGTCATCTTATGTTTTCCCATGCTGTGGGAGTTATTAGTCCTTGCAAATGTTCAGCCCAAAGAATAGTGTGCATCTCAGCCCATTTTTTGAGGTGCAATCTGTACTGATTTAAAAAGTGAGAAGCAAGAAACCCGAACAGTAGACTGGGGAGCAGCTGCTGTTAAAAAGGGAAAGATGGGGGAAGTCAGAAGTAAACAAATGAATAATGAACTGGAAACCAATCATATGCATGTACGAAAATGTTGTAGTCATGGCCTTCTCTGGAACCTGTGAGTTTTCTGAGCAGAAATAAAATTATGGATTAGATTACAAACCCTACCTAGGTCTAGGAGTCACCACCCGTGTGAACGGAGCTGTTATCCTGACTGGGGACATTTCTGCTCTGTTGTGACTGTACAGAGAGGTGATATTGCTGACCTAGAACGAATTCTTTTCCCCTTTTTTCTTTTAGCCAGGGGGCTGACGAGACAGTTATTTCCACAGCTCTAATTACAGTCCACAGAATGTGTATTTTTCAGAAAGTAAAGTTATTGCCTCAGCCTCCAATTCCTTTTTGGGCTTAACCTTTCAAAGCAAAATTGCCAGTTGTTTGTTCTCTCAAGGCTTTTAAGTTGTTCAACAAAGTATGAAATGACTGCAAAGTACTAATGAATAAGTGATCCTTTTGGCTTTTACTCAATCTAGTGCATAAAGAAATTTTGGTTTCTTTGTAATTGCTGTACATAATTAAAAGTATGAGGATTTACTCCCTTGTTCAGTTGCTCTGCTTTAGAGCTAGTTTCCTTGATGTGGCTGGACTGTGGATGTTTTGGTTGGTGCAGCCAGGATGCTGCTGGGATAGCTTGTTTTCTGAAGTAGACAGTAAATCTAATTCTCTAATGTCTGTGTTGCAAGATCAGCCAGTCCTTGGTGTGAGTCAGCCCAAACTTAGTTTTCCTTGCAGTCAGTAAAGCTGTCAGCAGAACAAAGGGGCATTTTGTGTTCGTTTCCCAGGCTGAGCACTGAGGAGGAGGCAGGAATAGAGACCAGTGCTTTGCACAGGCATTTGTGGCTGAAAAAGTCCTGTGGGGCCAGAGATGCAGCTGTGGCAGGTATAGAATTCAGCACATTCAGCTGTTTCCTTTAAGAGTGCTATTCTTCCTTTTTAGTTATTCTAGAACACTGTCAGAAATAATTAGTATTAAAAGGTCAGTAGCAGTTTCCACTTAATTAGTTCTGTAAACATTTTTTTTTGAGAGACTCCCACAGGGATATTTTTCTGCACACAAACAGGAGTAAGAAGTGGCTCTAGTGTAGAGTGAAACTCCCTGCAGACCCTGCAGGGAGCTGGAAGCAAGGCATGGCTGGCTGTGCCCACAGCTGGGCTGGAGCTGAACCCACATCTGCCTCTGGGCACTGCTGCAGCCCCACCAGGCTCAGCCAGAGCTCCCCAGTCCCTGCACATCTGCTGGGGCTTCGGCACCGAGCTGAGACAGGACAAGGGACTTGTGAGAGTCCCTGCGGCTCCTGGAGGTCTCAGGTTAGTTACAACGTCTCTGTGCCTCAGGTACACACTCAAAACTCATCGTGTGTGTAAGGGCAGGGCTCAGGCTCAGTTCCTGTTTAAGTCAAACACCAGCAGATTTAAAGCATATTGGGGGAAGCGTGGGAATTCATTCTGTCCACAACACAACTGACTTTATTTTGTGACGATGACCTAACACAGCATTCACATTTTAAACAAGATTTATCACATATACTCCTTCAGAAAAATATTTTAAAAGAAATTTGAGAATTTCACTGTATCAGTGCTATACCTGTAGCCTTCTACCTGTAGTGTTTTTGTGCTATATTTGCTTAATCAAAGAACATTAGAGAATATTGCTATTAACATTTTTTCTTTTCTTTTGCCATGTGTTTGAGATATTGAGTGACTAAAATGGAACAAAGAAATTCAGCAAAATGAATGCAAAATTATTAGGCAAATAATTATCATTGTATATGCACAGGTAAATGCTGACACAATTTTTTTTTTCTAGGACTCCTATAAATATTCTTTGGCTGTTATGTTGGTTTCCTGCTATCGTATTTTTATTAGCTTTACTGAATAATGTATTGGGACTGTAGTTTAGTAAAAGCATTCCTGCTGATATAGTGTGTTTGCATTTATCTAGGCTTTCAATTTGGCTACCTCAGACAATCTCATGGGCATTAATAAATTAACCTCCACAACCCTGAAACTGGTAAGAGGGGATCAGTACTCATGTTTTATGACTGTAGGCTGAAATTAGACAAAGAGAGAAATGTGTGTTGCAGTCAAAATCAAGCAGTATGTTTTTGGAAGGTATTTGCAGTTTTTGAGATGAATGAATATATATATATACTCAAATATATAATTTTTTATATATATATGTATACACACGCATATATATACATACCATAGAGTGCTGAATTGTAGTCACTTAATAATAACAAGCATTAAGATGGTGACAGTGTCAGGGATAGAGTTCAGAATCCTGTCTCTGGTGAGCACTTGAAAGAGCAGAGAGCTGCTTTTCATTGGTTTGGGGGATTATTCTGACTGGTACCGCAGGGGGCAACTATTTGAAACTGAGAAATCTTTTTTATCCCTTTGAGTAAAATCCACTAGGGAGGATGATTGCAGGGGCTTATAGACAATTCTTTTAATGCTGATTTTTTTCAATGCATATGAGGGAAAAGGACAATGAAAACTTTGAGCATAGAAATGGTTTGGATCCCTAAGTGGAATGGATGTTTTACCTTAATTTCTGTGGTACTGTGTCTATCAATACCCCTTTGTATAGGCTGGCATTTTTGTATGAATTTGGTGCAAATTTTTCTTGCATGTAATTTGGATGAGGCATACTAAAACCAGAAACTTATGAATAAGTAAATAGGCTGTTCTTTCCGATAACAGATGCTGGCTTGTGCCAAGTTATTAGCACTGACATGCCTTACACTGTGGAAATCCTCAATTCTCTTTAAACATGGGGCTACTGAAGTGCAACTCCCTTATCTGAGTAGTGCAGATTTAGCCAGAAGAACAGTGATATGCTTCTTGGTCAAGCAGACCTTTTCCTTTTTCCCTTTCCTTTAGAAAGATCTTTCTTTTTGAAATTTAGGAGGTTAATTTTGTTAATATTGATAACCAGAGAAGGCTTTCTCTGTCAATTACATGCAGACACGGGATGGGTTGCCTACATTCATGGAACAGTTCATTGCAATCCATGGTTCTGAACCCATTGCAAAATGTAGGACTCAGATCTAGAGAGATAGTAGGCATGCTGATATCTTAAATACCATGGTTCAGCTGAATCCAAGTCCTGAATACTGTGATTTATCTGCTCCTTCTGATGTCCTTTCTTTACAGCCTTCCTGTACCTCCCTCGGGAGCTGCCAGCTCTCCCAGTGTGTCCCATGAATGGCCAGGCAGTTATGTTCAGCGAGTTGGTGCCTGTATTCTTTCACAGATCTTACCTGAATTTCCTGCCTGTCTTTAGTGTATGCTGTAATCTCCAAGCCAAACCATAGAGTTTGTTTATTGTTGAGGACATGCAGTACCATAGCAGTTTTTCTCTCAGAGAGTGGTTGGGCACTGGAACAAATTCCCCAGGGGGCTCACAACACCAAGGCTGACAGAGCTCAGGAAGTGTTTGGACAGTGCTCTCAGGCCCATGCTGTGACACTTGGGGTGCTCTGTGCAGGGCCAGGAGTTCAGCTTGATGACCCTGGTGGGTCCCTTCCAACTCAGCATATTCTATAATTCTATGCTCTGATTTGCAATCTGTGTGCTGGTTCTCATCTCCTCTGTGCCATGGTAGTTAGATTAGTGGGGAGCTTGGCTCAAAGCCCTTACAGAAAGCAAAGGGAGCACAGAGGGCTAAATGCCATTTCTGCTGCTAGCCCAGAACAGCTTAGCTTGATATGGACAAGGATGTCAGAGCTGAGGGTCAGGGAATCTGTTCTAAATGCAGTGGAGCTCATCTTTTGCAATCACTATGGCAGTAACAGCTCCTTCTCTATGCTCTGCTGCATCTGAAAATTTCTAGAAGCGTGAGCAGGCTTGCTTGCCTTACTTCCTCACCTGCTCTTTCTCCTGTCTGCTACACCCGAGGCGCACCCATATGTGCAGAGCTCCTGTGTTCTTGGTAAATGTCAGTCACACAGAACCTCTGAATATCCCATCTGTTTTAACAGCAGAACCACACTCTGCATGCAACCTGGAAGACATCAGAAGGGTTCAGGACTATCCCAGAATATCATTTCCTCAGTAATAAATGGATCATCCAGGCAGATAAAGTTCAGCAACAGAAGCTTTTGAAACTTCCTGAACAGTCATATAAAAGAAAAATGCAAAACCATTTACATTAAAAAGAAGGAAAAAACTGAGTTAAATATATATCTGCTAAATACTGAACTACTCCTATAATTTAAATGGTTAAAAGGTATCTGAACTGCTTAGATGATTTAGCAGCCTTTAGATACCTCTCTATTTTTGTAAGTCAGGCTCTTAGTAACCCACCTCATTGCCCATTCTGTTTCTAGTTTCTTAGAAACAGATATAACAGCCTCTCTGTGCCTACAGAGAAGCTGTAAGGAAAAATACATCAAAATGTTGTGCTGTTATTCTTCAGTAACTTCACACACATTTTCATTGTATGAATATTTTTTGGAGCCTAACAATTATTAGTTGTACTCTGGTGTTCTTTGTTGGCTGTATTGAAAGCTAAGAGTTCCTAATAATATGCCTTAAACTGAGACTGCTACAACTTTTTCAACACAAACAGCACACCATCCCACCCCATTGCCAGATCTAGCATAAACTTGTTGCTGTTCATGTTTATTGTTGTGCTGACAAAGGATGTACTGTACTTTGAAGGCATTCTTGTTTTCAGTTTTTCATGGTAGGATGCACTTCTGTATAAAAAGTCTGGTATTTATACTGTTATCCTCCCTTGCTTATGTGTGATGGATGATAAAGCTCTGTAAATGCAGTGTTGTTTGTTTTGGTTTTGGCATGAAACTGCAGTTTGCTTGAAAAAATTGCTTCTATTTTTGTGTTTTTAATTACATCTGTGATGTCAAAAGAGAATCCTGTCAAATGTCTTTCAACCTGCTTTGTAGACCAAAAGCTAGTGGAAAACTTCTTATGTAGTTGAAAAATTAGAAGTGAAATATACTTGAAAGGTGATGAATTCTTGGATTGCCTAAATAGAAATTCCTGAGCTTTTGCCATTTGATACTTCCACAAACTACTGTTATTCTTTTGTCAAAAATATTTTTCAAAGATTTCCAGGAGTGGCTCTGTTCAAAGAAGTAATATGTAAACTTCATTGTAGGTATTTGGTATTAAGTAAAACCAAACAAGGAAGGAAACAAACCAAAATTCCCATCACCCAAGACCCCAAGTTCTCAATATTCAAACAAGATAGGTGACTGGTAGTTTTCTGCCTATTTGATCTGGCACTCTATGATAACCATGAAGAGGAAATAATTTTTTGTATCAGTGGAACAGTCAACCCCCCAGAAGATATAATCAACTGAGTGGGAAACAATTACCTACAGAGTTCATAACATTATAAATTATGCAATAGTTCTGCAAGACAGAGTAACATGGATGTTGCTAAAGAAATGAAAGATTTACTTAGGTATGTAAAAACCTGATTATTTCAGAAGCTCACCTCAGAAGCTCTGATAATTGCAATGTTCTTTTCATCAGGCTCATCTGGAAAGTGGTGTTTGGGACTAAAGATTTTCTTCCTGAAAAAAATGAAAATTATTATCTCTAGTCTGTATTAACCACTAAATAAATGTAAAATGAGAACAGAAGCATCACAGGACCCAACTACCAAAACACTCTGTCTGTGAGGCTTAATAGGCAGTCTTAAGTCACGATGTAAATTAATAGAAGGGGCACAAAGGGAAAATCTACACACTTGAAAATGATCTGTAATCTCTCTACATCAAGTGGTCAAGGAAACTGCTGGAGTTTTCCCACTGAAGGAAGCTCTGAGGGTGCATCTGTGGGTTTTATGTTTGTTGCTGTGTAACTGATGAAAATATTATTCTATTTTACTTTCTATCATGCAGCCATTGCTAGCTGTATTGAGTAATAAACATATGACAAATGTCACTGGCTTACATACAAATATTTGTGGTTTTAAGATGAGGTACAAATTAAAGTAATTATAAAATCAAGGCAGCTTTATAGAAATATATGTACTTATTCTCATATATATATATATATATACATATATATACATATATACACACAAAAAAAAATCCCAAATACCCCAAAACCAAAATGGAGATTTCCCTAGTAGTCTGAACTACTTAGAAGCTTATCAAATATCCTGGGAACAGCCTTGAAAACACTCAAGGATGCTGTTTACTGCTTATGTAAATCATGTTGCCTATCTAGGGGAAAAAAAACCCCAACATGCCTCTTGAGATTTCATTTTATTGCTAAAATTGTCCTGAGCGGTGTTCTGACAAATGAAAATTGCTATGCAGAGAAGACTTCACACACGTAAGCGTTAGCCTCTTGGTAAAACTTTTAGGCATTAGTCACTCTTACTTACATATCATTCTTTTACATCTTTCTTGAAACTTCTCTGCTCTACTATTAAAATATTCTGTTCTGTTCTGTTAAACTGGGCCTAATCTATTTGCCCCTCGAAAGTCATACCAGTTGCCCAGATATGAAGAAACTGGTGAACTGTACAGCATGAAGCCAATGGTATCAATGAGACAAAACTTCATTTTTCATCAGAAGAAAGATGCATGCATAAGTTTATTGCCTGGCCCCTTCTTCATATGCAAAGATGAAGCAAAACAAATGTCCCAATAGTCATAGTTTTTAGGGCAGAAAACCACAGCCTGCTGAAATATGCAGGTATAGGGGTAGGGAATACAAGTGCAGCCAGTCTCTCTCCTGTGTCACTACTGGGCTGTACTCATGTCCAAGTTAGAGGAGGTCAGTGTTGTGAAAAAATCCTGTGTTTAGTATCATTGTGTATTTTTCAATCCCTGCTTTGCTCCTGGAAATATTTTATTGCACTAACTTGAAATGCCTCTTCTGACAGTAATGTATATGTTGTTCAAGGGATTTGTTTTGTTTACTGCAAGGATAGGCAGTGAAATATTTCTGTGTCTTTTTAATGCTATGTAATGATGAGGATCATGTAAACCACTGCTGCTGATATTCTCTTGATAGAGTAAATACAGAAAGGTTCCTTTGTGTCTCTGACAGCCTTCTAAACTTTCATAAGCTGTTCTCTCTCTAAAGCTGAAATGGAACCAAAGCCAAAACATACAAAAGAGGCAGTTACAGGTTTGCAGAACGTGCTGAGATTCATTGGGGGAATTGTTTGTTTCTCTTTGGTTTTGACTCTGTTTTTAGTCTGTTGAATAAAATATATATCTTCATTATATCTACATTAAATGTATTGTTTAAATATGATAATTAGATGTCAGATCTTTTGCAGAATTTATGAATCAAAATAGTTTAGTGAATAAAAAGAAAATGTTAGATATGTTTTCTCAGTTGCCAGCTCATGCTGATATCAAGGCCAGAAAATCCTCACAAATATAGTTGTGGGGTTTTTTGCCAGATGTGATATGAATTACAATTTCACCTATTTGTATGTATATAACATGTCCTCTAGCTACTGGCAGGAAAACTTAAATTTAAATGCATGATGAAGAAATACATGGAATTGGAGGCAGAAATTGTGTACGCAGTTTTCAGAGCAGTTGCCCTCCTACCAGCAATGAATTGGATGCTGAGCTCCTTAATTATTTTTTTAAAAAAGTGCTGGCTGTACTGAGAGTTGTTAAATTAGTGTTCCCCGCATCGATCCTTTCACTGATGTAAAGAATGTATTATGAAAAAAGCCTGAGGGATTTAATCATGCATATTTTGAAGTCAATGGTGGTGTGACTGTATTGACCTCAACATGGGGACATGTTGGCATGAGTCTAAAGACAGGGGGAACATAGCAGACATGCAGAGATGCCACTTGGTAAATGTCAAAGTTCTAGAACTGAAGTATATTAACTTCCATGAAAAATGTAGTGCTTGGCCTTGCTTCAGAGGAAACAGCCTTCCTGCAGTGGAATATTCTTATGTCATCTCAGAATGAGCTTGTCATGTTGAGACATCCTGGATCATGATCCATTGATTTACTACACTTCCTACTTATTTATGCATGTTGTGGTTACCATCTGCAGCATATTCATTAGTTCTTTGCTTAGATTCCACTTAAAGACAAGGTCCTTCATTTTAAGGTTTTAGCTATTGGTTATTGGAATATATGCAGCAAATCCATATGGCGAAGGAGAAATAAATGCATTTCTTTTGGTAGATTATGTGGCAGCCTTCCTGTTCTTCAAACTTAACAGATGTGAAAAAAAGGCTTTGAATGTGAACTCCAGGACATGGCTTTATGTTGGTTACTCAAAAGTGTGTGGGGGTTTATTTGGGAGTTTATTATTTGGGGTTTTTTTATCTAAAGAAGATAAATATGACAGTGTGGCAGTTAGTGCCATCAGGAGGGCGAGTTTAAAATTTGCTTACTTGTTATGCGGGGATCAGCAGTTTTTCTTGTTTGGGGTAAGTAGTTAATTTGATAGTAGGTAAGGAGCTGGCAACTGCAGCTACATGTTCATTTTAATTGTAATGCCAAATTAATTATGGTTAGAAAAACTTGCACATGATTAAAAAGCAGACTGCATATTGATGGTGCTAAGAGAATTTTCCCTATGGAAAATAAATGAGCACAGCAGCTAGTATATCATACTGTAAATAATTTAAGGTATGATTTGTGAAACACATTCACATAAATGGTTACTTTAAATTAGCATGTTTGCAAAGCATTAATTATGCTATCCATGAGGGAAAAAAATTGCAAAAATATGATAGTTGATATTTTTTGTATATATTGAATCTTAATTTGTTTTATCTCTCAGATTTTTTATTATGTTTTAATAAAAGTAAACAGATTCTTTAAAATAAACAACTATGTGTTAAATCTGATAACATCTATTATAATGCTGCTTCACTTGTTGTTGGTTCTTTTGTCAGGATTGGCTTGCTTTTGTAGATCTATGGGATGGATTTAGATGTTTTATTAATTGACCAGTAATACCATGTAGCAGGCAATCTTTTATTCTTTTCAAATTCATGTTATTTTCTTAAGGGCTTCTTTTCATGGGCTGAAAAAAGGATGCATATTTTAGAATAAGCATATTGATGTGCTGACGTGTTTGTATGTGACTTCTGCAAACTGTCCCCACTGGCCACATTTGATTAAATCACACTAACTTGACCTTTTGGCAGACACTGTGATTCACATGACCTACTTAGGAGCTGTTTTGAAACTAAACCTAGAAAAAGACTCAATCTTCTCTCATCCTAATTGCATTGGTTAAAATGATAGATTGTAAAGGAAAACACTGGCAAAAAGAATAGATACTGCTTTCTGGAACTACCAGCTGATACAATTATGTCCCTAAATGGAATGTGAAATTGTTGTGTCCCAGGGAACACATAATTTAAAATCTATCTTATGCTTAAAATAAGTGAAATCTGAATTTCTACCTGCTGTTAGCATCCGATCTGATACTCATTGAAATATTCTACTGAATGGTTAGACTCAGACCCTGGGGTTCCTAGCAAATCTTATTGCCTGGGACACAAAAAGTATTCAGGGGGCCCCTCTCCACAAGTAAAAATCTCTGCTCCTTTTTTTTGTCTTTATTCCTCATTCTTGTTGGAACTTTGATTCTCTCCTGACTCTTTTACCCCTGGGCAGTGCTGTCCTCCTCTTTCCCCTCTTGGCCTCCTGGATTTCCTGGTTTGGCTTCAACCACTTGTTATCTCTGGCTACCATTTACTGCTCTGTTCATAATAGGTCTAGTCAGGACTTGAAATATATGTGAAAAATCCGTAAAAAAACAAAACAAAACAAAACAAAAACACAAAAAACCCAAAAAAACCCAAAAAAACCAAACCAAAACAAAACAAACAAAAAAACAAAAACAAAAACAAACAAACAAAAAAACCCCCAAACTATTACCTAGGGTCAGCATTCAAAAAGAGTTCATCCCCAAAACTGCTGAATAGGATCTCATCACATACAACAGTCTGGAATTCCACCTGGGAAAATCAGAAAGAGTTGCAAAGAACTGGATGTCTGTGCTCTTGGGAAAAGTAGGACTTTCTTTCACATTAGGAAGGTTCACATTTGGAAGATTGCCTTGAAACATGGAGTAATTCCTTGTGGGGATTTGTTTGGTTGGGTTTTTTAAATCTTATTGTGAGTGTTTTTCCTTTTTCTCATGTACTTTTATGTGCTGGTAAGGGCAGTTTCCTACAGTCTGCAGGCATATGAAGGCTCATTTGGGCTCCCATCTCGGTCCCAGCCTGGGCTGTTCACTGGCATGTCACTTCATTTGCAAGCATCTGTTTGTGCTTACAGTGTCTGTGTGCATGTGTGAGTGTGTGTGCGGAGTAATTCATGCACAGATCTTTTATTCTTTCACTGCACCCTTTGGATACTGGGTGACACTTTTTGTGTGACATTTTAATCTAAAATTTCTGAAAATGAAATTTAGCTCTTTGGTCAAAGCTCCAGCTAGTATGAAATAATTAGAATTTGGCATTGATTTGCCCAGGCTAGAGTCTGGGCCACTCTTTTTCCTGAAGGCTAGTATAAGTTGGTAGAAAGAAATTCCTGTTTTAAATCACTCCTAGATTGACATGAAATCAGTCAGCTCTTAGACATTACAGTGAAAATGTGATGGTGGTCAAAGAACTGACACAGATCAACTTTCTTGTAGCTCAGCCCACTGCGTTGCTGTCCTGTGTATCTGTTAGAAACAATACTGGGCTAAATCCTGCTGATCCTGTCCCAGCTATAACTGGCCACACAGTTGGCTCAGCTGAAGTCCCTGTGGGAAGGCTTTATTTTAATGTGGGGAAAAAATCAGTCTTATACAACCAGGAAGATGTAAACACTGTTGCTATGTTGTGTGATTTTTTTGTCACTCTGAATGTAGCAGACACTGTAGTTAAAAAAAAAAAAAAAAAAAGGTAAGATAAAGCCAATTTGGCAGCAGGGTTCAGATGTT
This sequence comes from Cisticola juncidis, assembly GCA_013400215.1. Classification (NCBI taxonomy): domain Eukaryota; kingdom Metazoa; phylum Chordata; class Aves; order Passeriformes; family Cisticolidae; genus Cisticola; species Cisticola juncidis. The sequence goes on from VXBR01010920.1 coordinate 3,251,411, forward strand.
CCCAGGTTGAATTAGCAGCCAGCCTCTGATATTGGCTTCATTTCACCTATCATTACCATGGGCACTTTCATTTATAACCACCAGTGTGCATCAGATATTTCTCACAGCAAGAAACTGAATCTGAGCAAGAGCAAATATCAACCATAGTCACATTGGTACCCAGCTAAATGCAACATCTAAAAGAGCCAGGACAAATTTTCTTCTGCGCTGTCTTGTTGATCCTTCAATAAACTCAGTGGAGCTACATTAATTTGTACTAACTGAAGTGGAGTTAATTTTTTTTTTTTTT
>VXBR01010920.1:3251732-3391530 GCA_013400215.1 Cisticola juncidis
TTTTGAATGGACTTCCAAGTCACTGAAAAATAAACTGCATTGGAGTTTATTGGCCAGTGGAAGGTAGAATAATAAATTCTGCCTATGGCACCAAAGGAAGCCATTCTTCTACCTTGGAAAAGAAACAGACCTAACAAAGTTCTGTAGCTCAGCTCTAGGCTACGGTTGCCCACTATTTCAGTGGGTAGTGTGGGATGTGAATTTTAAAATATTTTGTCATGTCAAGCCCTGCTGTCAGTAAGGTTTTCTGATCAAGAAATGAGAAGGGTTTGCAAATGAAGATAGTCTTTTGAGAAAACGGAATCACCTCTCCTGTATTTTTCTCTGAGTTAAGATGTTGATTCTTCAAAGGATACTGCTTGTGTGGGCCATGGCTCTGAAAATATCATCACACAGGACTACCTGAAGGAGCTTTTGTTGACTTCAGTATTAGGAAGTTTGAGATAAGTCCTGGCTTCTACTGTGCCCAAGAGCCAAACCTGAAAATGGAAAGAAAAAAACAAAGTAACCATGCTCAGAAGTTTTCAAGATAGTGGTTAGTAAAAAGGGGGCTGAAGAAATTAGAGCATACTTCTGAAAATATAGGACTTGAAGGTTGGTCTGGCTTTAAGGGCCAGCTTCCATAATCTGTCAACAGGAATGAATTTTTTTGAGTAGAAACTTTACTCTTTCAGTGTTGATGGCAACATTTCTGTGAATATTGGTGGAACCAAGAATTTCACTGTATATATTCTGGTAAGTCTTGAATATAAATGTCACAACTTTATTGGTGTATTTTAGGACCTTATTCACTTTACCACACTGAAGTAAAGAGAAAACACTTTTTCATAAATGAAATGCATTAAGCTGAAGTTTGGCACAAAAATGCCATGTTTTTACAGCAGAATGTCCTTCTTATGAGATTTAGAGTATTGCTGACTGCAGAGGTCTCTGTGGAACACTTATTTTAGCAAATAGTCTATTTTTAGCTCCTGTTTGTTTCAAAATCTAGGTCAGCTTGCTTGGCAAACTGGAAAGAAGGATATGCTCTTAGACTAGAAGATGTAGTTCTGAAAGACAATAAAGACATTGCCTTTTTTCATAATGGTGATACCAATTTTATTTCTGGATTAGAAACTTCTGAAAGGTTTTAGGATTTATGTGTTATTGCTAGAAAGTAGTGGTGGTGATATGTCTCCATTGGAAATACATTTTTATTTGTTATGTAAATTCCCAACTTTTTTGTTTTAACACCAGAAAATATTGAAAAATTATTTCCAGAGGAATTTTCATCTATAAAAAATTGATTAAATGAAAAAAACTATTAAACAACACCGCTGTTTTTCAAAGAAATTGGTGACTGTTCATGCAGACATCATGTGTGGAACAGAAAAATAATTGTATTTCATAGTATTCAAGAAACTATAATCTTTCACTTTTTTTGTACTCTTAGTGTATGGTGTGCAATAAACAGAGCAGTAAGAAAAGGGAAATCCTTTTTTGTAAAACTGATTGCCAAGCTTACCCTAAGACTTTCTGAGTGCTCTGAAAAGTTTTGCAGATCAGGAGGGACTGTTTTGCTCAGTAGTCCTAATTTCTATCTGCTGATTTGAAGGGATCAGAGCTATTTTGCTTTTATTCAAATTAAATAGTTTAATGTAATATGGGGCTATACCTCCAAAGAAGGATATTTTTTTCCCTTAAGCTTAGAATTTTCTTTTATACAAGCAAACATTTTAGCAAGTATTTGCTTTAGGCAAGCCCATGTCAGTGCGCACAATGCAAATGCATTTGCAAAGAGATTTCTCTGTGGGGACGCAAGATTTATTCTAATCCCATCTCTTAATTGGATCCTAAATTTGTTTGGGTTGAAAGAGACCTTTAAAGATCATCTTGTTGAACCCCCCTGCCATGATCAGGGACATCTATCAAATTTTCAGGTTGCTCAGATCCCTGTCTAACTTGACTTTGAACACTTCCAGTGATGAGGCATCCACATTTTCTTTGTGTAACCTGTTCTAGTGTCTCACCACTCTCATTGTAAAAACAATTCTTCCTTAGATCCAAATGAAATCTTCTTCCAGTTTCAAATCCTTGTTCCTTGTCACTACAGGCCTTCATAAAAAAGTCTTTTTCCATTTTTCTGATAAATTCTCTTTTGGAAGATGGTCAGTCCAGATGCTTTTGCCATATGGAAACGTTCTTATTTGACTGCAGGATTTTTCTCTCTGTTGTATTTTTGTTTACTCTTTCTTTTCAAATTTTTATGGATAAAAAGCTGTTCAGGGGAAAAAAAAATCTTTCTAAGTATTCTCTCCTCCTGCAACTTTTCTGTACTTGAGCTCAACATCATCTCTCTGTAGCATAACAGTTATTTACAGACTGTGGCTTCAAATGAGGCATAATCAGGAAGAGCAGATGAATGAGTGGTGAAGAAGCATAGATCACATTTTCATGCAAATATACTACTAATAAGCTGAGGGAACAGCCCTGCTCTTGAAAATAAACATACTAGTTGGTGGAAGTAGCATCTAAATTGAACCTTTTTCTGATATTTCTAGAAGGTTGTAATTTGGTTTTTTTCAGTTCTGCCCTGTTTCATACAATTTCATTTATTATATGTACTGCAGCCTAAGAAGGGATGTATCTTTTTTCTTTTTTTTTTCTTTTTACAAAATGCTATTAATTGACATATGAACCACCATCATAGGACTTTTAGGTAATTCAGGTTGAAAGGGACAGTAGGAGATCTCTTATCCAACCTCCTGCTGAGACAGCTACAAGATCATATCAGATTACTCATGCATTTCTTCATTCTGGTCATGGAGACCAACAAGAATGGAGACCACACAGCCTTCCTTGGCAACTTGTTTCACTGTTTGATTGTCCTTGATGTTTTCCCTCCCATTAAATTTAGTCCAAAATGCTCTTGTTTCAATTTATGGCTGCTTCATGCTTCTACCATTCACTGTTGTGAAGAGCCTACTTGTGTGTTGTTGATAAGGTTGTCTGGAAGGATGCTCTTAAGTCCTGCTTGAAACCTTGTCCTCTTCAGGTTTGACAAGCCAGGTTCCTTCAGCTTCTCCTCATAGGGAACATGTTCCAGCCCTGAACGTCTCAGCTTGTCCTCCACTCCTGTTTATTGAAGTCTGGCACTGGTGGGCCCAAAATTTTCTCACCATCTACAGCTCTTGCTTTACAGAAACCATTCTGAACTCTTCTTCCAGCACTTTTGAGGCATGTGACACAGAATTCAGCTACTCTAAGAACTAATATTACAGGTGTCACTGTGTAGACAATAGGTTTTCATATTGGATGGTAACTTAAGGCGTGAAAATCATAATTTTTCTGAGTTCTAATCCAAGCAGCAAATCCAATTCTGAGAGATAGGAAAAAGCCCTAGGGATTTTTTTATCTATCAAGATAATACAACTGGGACATGATAATTGCTCTGTCCAGATGCATCTTAAGAAGAAATGTGACACATCTACTTTCATGATTTCATCAAGAAAGCTGGCTGTGTTCTGATCCAGAGGTTTTTTTCAGTTTTATTAAAGAGGTTGGATCATATCAGTCTTTATTGAGTCTAACTGAACTCAGTAGCAGGACTTGATTCAGACTTGAAATCTGCTCTCCAGAAACTTACTTGCTGAATAGCCCAGAAAAGAAGCAGTGATAGGGAAACAGAAAACTTCACTGTTTTTGTTTTTCTTTTTCTTTCTCCTCTTCCTGGTCCTTTTCTTCTACAGTTAGGGCTGATCATCCTGAGAGCTGCTGGAGCTGTGGGAGTATTGAACAGAGTGCAGTGAGGCTGTTCAAAGAATGCCAACCTCTGGGCATTTCTTGTTTTGTGCATCCTGCTTCCACTCCCTGCAACTTTTAAAGTCCTGTGCAAGAGCAACTTGTCATGTTTTTGTCTTTGTGTCTAGGACATTTTTTGAATGTGAATATACCAAAATGATTAGAGCATGCTACAATTATGCTTAATTTCTCTTAGTTCGTTAGTCTCAAACTTCTGCAATCTCTGTCCAAAATATTAGAGATGAAACAGCAAGTTGAATTTCTGCTTTGATTTTAAAAAGCCCCTAAAGAAATAGCAAGCTAGTAATCCCTGCTATGCCTTGGGTGCTGTATTTCACCTTTGCTAATCAGACATACATGAAAGTATTTCCAAACAGCCTTTGAAGACTGAAGTGAAGCAGCTGATGTATTCATTCTCCCCCATGAAAGTGACCTTTTGCAAAGGCTGAGATAGTTTCACGAGTGGATATTTTCCCAGTAAGGTGTTTCTTCTTTCAGGTTTTTCTCTTTTTTTTTTGTTTTTTTTTTTTTTTTTTTTTTTTTTTTTTTTTTTTTTTTTTTTTTTAATTGTTGTTGGGTTTTGGGTTTCTTTTAAATTATTTTTAAAGGCTACCATTTCATGTACTTTGAAGTTCAGGTGGAAGCGAAAACAAGTTTTTAGTATCTCTTTAAATCCTTCAAAATCCTTAAGGTAAACAGTATCTAATGATCTTGCCTATTTAAACCTCTCCAGCCTCTTCTACAAGATAATGTTGAAGTTATTTCAATATTTCCTTACAGTGAGGATGCTTTTTCTTTTTTCTTGTTAACTCTCCCCTGATGAAGGCAGAATGCAGTATTACTAGAGGAAATTGTATTTTGCTCATTACAATCTGACTAATGAACACACATCATTGCTTTAATTTGAAAGCAGTTTGCAGAATTGCCATAATGGGAAGTAAAGTGTCACTGACAAAATTTGTGGGTTTGACTTTTACAGTATGGAACTGATGTTCTTCTGCTCTCAGGCCATTGGCTTCTGCCAGAGTTACTGAGGAAAGTCTTGTGTGTACCAGTAAACAGCACGGAACCATTTCTGATATTCTCCCATCCCAAGATGGGGTTTAGTTCAGTCAGATATCTCTCTGTGTGTCTGTGTAACTGAGCCATTTCAGTGTATTTCCGTAGGTGTTTTGTTGTGTGAAATCAGTTTTGCAAAGAGTTCAAGGATTTATGGCATGCTCAAGGCCATAAGTCATCTGTAGAAGAGGTATTTGGAGTAGCGTGTAATTGCAAGAAGCAGATCGAAAATAGTCATCACCTTTTTCAGTGAAAGCAAACCTCTTTTTCTCATCTGACAGGAGGGAGAAACACATGTGGAAAGCCTCCAAAGAAGCTTTTCAAGTCCTAGAGGAGTTTACTTAAAAGTTGGTGGGGTTCTTTTCACCAAAATTGTATTGACATTTCAGAAAACCAATTCTCGATTATCATTGTCTGCATTGCATTGACAGGACTGGAACAAACAGTGAGGTTTCATGTATAGACTCTGTCAGCTGCAGTTTCTTGTTCACAGCCATTAACTGAATACCAAAGGATGGATGCCAACTCCCACCAGCCTGAGCTGTCAAACATCAGTTCAGGCATATGAACTAAAGCTCTGCTCTAACAGTAAGAAATGAACTTTGGAATGCAGAGTTCAGTATTGTAGAAATGCCATCCTTTTATTAAAAAGAAATACGTTTCAGTAATACTAGATGAGACATAATGTTATTCAGCTACCACCAGTCAGTCAGACTTTTGCACAGATGAAGGACAGCTTGTGATGTTGGAGGATGTGCCCCTCAGATATATCACCAGAAGAATATTGACTTTTAGACAAGTTTTCCTTGCTGTGTTCAGAGGGCAAGTTTGATCAATGTATTGTAAGAAAATAGTTTAAAATATTCATTTAGTTCAAATCAAGAGAGATGGCTGCTTAAAATGATGCTGCTTTATACGGCTTCCTGAACATTATTTGCCAGCCATAAACCTGTCATTCTTTTTAAATGATAATTCCTATTTGTTCAAGAGCCAAGATCATAATTTGGTTAGGAAGTTATATCTGGGTGTTTTGGTTTTGCTATAGAAAGTTAATGGGATTTATGCAAAAAGTTTCTTGATTGCTTCAATGAATATTCTCCCAGGGAAATAAACTTTGATCTTAATCGTAATGTTTAGATTTGTAATGCCCTTGGCAATACACATTTACATGAATTTTTCATTCATTGCTTTATAATTGGAAGTTTCATTGAGCATTCTCTGAGTCTGCAGTGCATTCCTCTCAGGTGCACCTTGCAAAGCTTACCTCCTCCATTTCAAAGGTTATCAACTTCTACCTGCAGCAAAGCAAAACCAGTTATGAATATTTGCCTAATTTGTCTTTATTAATAAATTAGATATAGGAACTATAGTAACTACTTACTTTTTGCTGCTAATTGCATGGCCTTACTGAAGCACAGCTACTATGCTCCTAAGTCATGTGTGTGGCCTCTCAACTCCAGTGATAGCAGAGATTCCCAAAAGCTGATCATGTGTGAGAATCCTACACAGTATCATGTAGGAAACAAATAGTGAAGGGGAGCTACATTGCTCATGTCAGTGTTGGAATAAGGTGTTTGCATCCCTGTCTTGTTTATCTTTTAGGTTTTATAAGCCAAGTAAGAAAAAGAGTGCTCATTTGAAAGATCTTTAGAGAGAGATCTCAGTGCAGCTATTTTAAGATGTATTTAAGTTGTATTTACACTTGACATTTGTTCCACCAGCATTTGAGGGAGAACTGCAGTGTCTCTTTCCCTTCTCCCCTAAAGGAACTTTCTCTAAGGCATTTATTAGCCCCACTTGTTTTGTTAATGAACCATCTCTTGATTTTCTTGCAGAGCTTGTGATAATAGCCTGTGAAGTCTAAATATGTCTTAAATATACCTCCACTTCCAGTCAGAGGCTGCAGAGTTCAGTGTTGAAATGTGCTCTCATAGCGTGAACTGGGAAAGAGCAGGACTGTGTCTTTACTCTTCTCCTCACTGTATTCAGCCTGCCTGACTCTGCTAAGCTGGTTTTACACACACACAGTATCTTTTATTTTCTGCTAATGGTGTGCAGGATGTGTTTATGCTGTGTATTGGCTGGAATGACACCCAGCATTACAGGAACCTGCTTAGTCCCTATCAGGAGAGAGGTGTCTTTTCCTTTCTGTTCAGTGTGGCCTCAGAACTTGTGCAGAAGGGCTTGGGACTCAAAGGGGCTGGAGTACAGACTGTGGGAGGGTAAGGAGTGTCTGAGGTCCAGGACTTGCTGGGATGCTGATGGACTAGTGTGTAGAGAAAATTGTATTCAATCTGACAGAGCATCTTCTGCATACTCTGTATACAGAATAGTCCTTGGAACAAATTATCCCTGGATGAACTACAGCACTGGAAGGAAACTGGTTCATCCAACCTAAAAATAGGGTCTAAGCATGGAATAATATACATAAAATGTACATGATCAGACTGGATCAGGGCATGGAATGAATTGAAGAAAGTAGCTGTGACAAGGTTGTTGTACCTTTTATCTTCAAGGACATGGTGTCTGTACCTCCAACAATAGATGAAAGAAATCCTTTTTGTCTCAGTGGCTTAAATTTTGTGTCTAATTTCTGGGTTTGCTTTGTTTGTATTCCAGGCACTGATTTTTGTGATGATGTGCTCTGCTGCAGTAGAGAACCCTTTTGTATCTAGTATTTCCTGAGTGAGTGAGCTCTCTTCATTGATGTGGCAACTAGATTAACTAGATTACCTTTTTTTTTTTTTTTTCTGATAGCCAGGAGGCATTTGCTGTAACCCTTGGATTATATCTGGGACTTGTTTTTTGCTTCTCATCCAATTAATTAACATCCGTGAAAAGGTGTGAGTTGAGGGTTGTTTCTCTGTATTTTCTATTTATGTGCCTGTATTATGTACAGGACATCACTGGGTGGCTGGCTGGAAGGAAACATCAGAAAGGTTGTAGGGTGAGGTGTGTAGGTGAGCACCAGGTTGACCATGAGCCAGCAATGTGCCCTTGTGGTAGCAAAGAATAACAGCCTGCTGGGCTGTGTTAGGAAGAGAATTTCCACAGTTAAGAGGTGATCCTTCCACTGCTGCCACTCAGCAGTGCTGAGACACATCTGGAAATCTGGGTTCAGTTCTGGGTTTTCCAGTCTAAGAGACACAGACCTAAAAAAGCAAGCCTCTTGAAGAACCATGAGGATGAGTGAGGGTTTGGTTCATGTCTCAAACATGGAAAGGCTGGGAGAACTTGCCTTGTTTAGTCTGGAGAAGAGAAGCTTTGTGAAGAGTGTCTTATCAGTGTCCATAATTGACTAATGAGTGTGTAAAAGCAATGGGGCCAAACTCTTTTCAGGGGTATCTGGAGAAAGGACAAGAAGCAATGGGCCGAAACTGAAATAGAAGAAATCCCATTTAAGCATAAGAAAAACCTTCCTGGACCTCTTTGTGCAAAGAAAACTACTTGAAAGTCCCAGTTTGTTTGACAAACATTACAGAAAAAGTTGATTTTTGATACTGAGATCTAAAGGAGGGTTTTCAAATGTCAGAGCTGACTGAATACAACTTAACAGCTTTGTCTACATAAATTAGTATTTGTTATGGAGTGCAAATGCACAACAGTCAATATCTTCTGAAGAAATCTGGCTGTGGAGAATGCAAAGCAGGATGATATTTAGGTTATCTCTTTCTTGCTTATGTTATTTGACAAGTACCCTGGAAAGGAGTGGTCAGATTCTGTTCACAGTAACAGTGTAGGTGGAGGAGAAGAGCCTCCCCTGAACTCCTCTGCCTATCTGAGAACAGAAGTTGCCTCTCTGTCTCCAGTCTAAGGAGTTTGCCTTCAGGTTCCCTTCCTGCCTTCATATGGCTGTCTCTGTCAGAGAAAATACACTGCAGTTAGTTCTGCTATGTCTAACTGAACCCACTAAAATAGCTCAGCAAGAAGATGGGACTCACTCTACTCTGCCCATGCAGATTTACTTGGGGATTGGAAGCCAATAGAGCTTTAATCCTGTCACTAAAACAGAAAAGTGAAGGCTTCACACTGGTCAGAGCAGTACCACTTTATGTACTGTCCACCCTGAAAAATATTTCACACTTTTAAATCTTTAAGGAATAGAGACTGTCTGCAGTTGCACTGTGTTCCTGGCAACTCTGGGATATTCCATACAAGGTACAGACCAAGGATTTCAGTTCACACCTGAAACTTTCTTCATACCACAGATACATTTTCAAAGTTTCTTAGTATGAACTTGCCTGAAAATTGTCTCTGCTACAAGTTCCAACTTTTGCATAAATTTCCATAGGTTTTGCAGAAGATTGAAGTTCTGCCTAGTTGCTCATTTTCGTGCATCACTCTCCTGACAAACAAAGCTGGAATAATGAGAACCATAGAGCAGAGTTTGGTCAATTAGATGCTCTTTTCCATAAATAAATAAATAAAATAAATAAAAAGGTGAAAAGAAAAGCACAGAAAGCTGAAACTGTTCAATGGACTAAACATGCAGTGTAGTGATGTAGATGACTAAGTGCAGCAAGGTTAAGCTTTCTAAGCACTCCTCAAGATCAATTTGCCAGGCACCTGCTGTTTGCTTTCTATTTTATGGATCTAGGTCAGGAAGAAACTAATGGACATCTCACATGCTTGACATTTATTATTTTTTAGTAATTTTTGGTTCCTTTTATTGATGACTTTTACACACTGATCTTGTTGAAAGCTGCCCTGAAGATATTTGCATTTGAATCAAAGTCTGGCTATTCAGGGAGAAAGACAGGTCACATATAAGTCAAGACGTCCCCTCCCAATGAGACAGTTCCCTCTCTGAAATAAGCCAATAACCCATTCACTTGACACATTAAAATGACAGATAAAATGCCTGAGGCACAGTCTTATTATGTGAGTTCAACTGAGTGAAGACATAAATGGCTTTCCTTTATACCTACATTTGCCCTCAGGATGCTTTGATTTTCTTAAGCTATGAAGGTTGAAGTGATGATATTTACGTATCGTTAGTTCAGAGGTAAAGGTGAGAACTCCAGAAAAGGTCCTAAGGCACAGTGTTAGAGTGTCAGTGTCACTGCCTAATTGGTGCTTTTCAGAACTTTACAGATTGGTTGAACATGCACAGGAGATGAGCACAGAGAGGGGGAAAAATGGTCTAAAAATGGGCCTACATGAGTACAACATTCTAGATGCCATTACAGGGCAAAACAGAATTGATGAGAAACTGGAAAATCAACTACGTCTTGAGAATCACACAATCTTCTTGCTTAAGCCAGGAATCTGTGTTGTGGCACTTCTCTGCTATAAATCTGAGGTAGGTAGAAGCCCTAATTGGCAGTGTGCCAATACCTGTAGGGAATCTGTCTCTTGATAGGAACTCTTGACTTCCCTTCAAAGCATTTGCAAAAGCTGAAGTTTTTAAACTTATGTAAGTAGACAATTATATCTTTTATATTTAACTCATTTTCAGGGAGTACCTCTGGGATGTAGCAGTGTCATTTCTTCTTATCTTCACTAGGATGTGATAATCCTCATTTAGTATGGATGAAACTAATTGCATAATTTCCCCATCATTCAGTAGGCTGAAGACTGAAGAACATTTTAAAATTCCCCCTGAAAACCTACGAAGAGAGAAATTCTTGACATCTAAAATCAGGCCTTTTTTTCATATCTTTACTGCATTGATAAGAGGAGTGCCATGAGATATTTTAAGTATGTCTTAAGGTTTAAATGAATAATGTAAACTATAGTGTTTTGGTAGGTAAATTTGTTGGGTTTAAGGGTATTCACGTGGTCAGTGAATGGAATTGCTCTGTGTGTTTTGCTGTATCTGAATCTAGAATTAGAGGGCATCATGTCCAGGCTGGTTTCTGAACAGGAGTTCTACAACACTGCTCTGAAGTAATCTCAGCTGGGCCAGATGAATGTAAAGCTTCCCAGCTGATCTCTGTCCTGCAGGCTCTATTTCAGTTCTGGCAGGACAGTGTACTGCACAGGGAGTCTATACTAGTATTCTTTCTGCTTTTATTTTAATGTCGGGGGAAAAAAATTCAATGCATCAGGAGCTGTTTGAAGCAGTTTTGATGTTTTGAAAGGATTATATTCTTTTTCTGTGTCAAGCGTATTAACATTTCCAATTATGCTCTTTGTCAGTGGGGACACAGAAACACTTTTAACTAAGAGTTTCTGCTTGCTGTTGCAGAAGAGACTTGTACATTGTTCTCTGCCATGGGGGTTCTTTTTTCCATGTTATTTCTGCCAGAATTGGGTAGAAGTCAAGCCAGAACTTGAGTTCAGTGTGCATCAGCTCCATTTTGAGTACACACCTATCTCATTATTAACCCTTCTACTTCTCTGAATAGCCAATAATAATATTATGCTGTTTAATAAAATAGCCCTAGATTTTAAATGGGATATATAGAGATTTCTGATAGATAGTATTAGTTGATGTATAATTGACTGATACAGATGTGTCCCATAAGTTTTCATGTAATCCTAGTCAACAATACTTGTTCTACGCAGCCCTGACTCATGAAACCTTGATAAATAATTAAAGATCAGTCTTGACTACATGAGCACATGATAATGAATTTGTATTTTTGATTTGAACAGCCTGTATCATGGGAATTGCATAATGCTAGCAAAGGGCATAATCAGAATTAAATATCTTGAGCAATATTAAAAGTTCTGCCATAAGCTTTATAAACTACTCTTCAAGGGAAAATGTGTCCTATGTGAAAACAAGCTGTTTGTTCATTCACAGTCAAACAAAACTACTAAGGAAGGGAGTTAAGCAGATTTACAGAAAGAGTGAAGATAAGAACAGCTCGGTTAACATTTTCCAAAGCTGAAAAGAGTGATGGTTGAGGAAAAAGTGTGATTTGAAAATATCTGAATTCTTCTGGAGTGCTTGGCTTGCATATGTTTACTCCCAGCTTGAAGGTGGCACCTTCTTCAGGCAGAAACAGAAGTCACGTTTATTGCCGTCCTGTGCGCAGATGGCTGTGTGTCCTGGGCTGGCTCTGAACCTGTCAAAAGGGATAAGGGTCATTTCATTTGAAAAAGTACACCAGGGGAGGTACCATTGTGGTTTCTTCTAGCCTGTCTCATTATTTAAACTTTATAGCAAGGCAGTATTGTAGCTGTTATATAACTATTATTGACCGTATTTGAGATTTCATGTAGCACATACTTAATGTGCTGCTTTAACAAAGGTCCTACCTTGTAGATTTACAGATTACAAAGATGATAACAAGACACAAGTTACATATTCTGTCTGGACAGTGTGTGAAAGCATGGCACGTAAACCTTCGGTAAAAATAGGCACTGCAGGTCCTTTGCCTGTATTGCAGAGGACAAGCAGTTTGCAGAGATTAATCGCAGAGGCAGGCAGCTGTTTATGGTTTCTTGCTTCACACTTGAGCAGGTCCAAGCAGCTCCTGGGAATTACTTTAGCAGCCTGAAGTTCCCTGGCTGCTTCTGAAAAGTGAGATTTGATGAACTCTTGAGAGGAAGAATGAAATGAAAACCATTCTGATCCTTCCCTGGGCTACTCATTTCTCAAGGTGTCCAATCTTTTGCATAGATTATGATCCAGTTTTCCAGTGTTTTTTCTGATGCCATTCTCAGAGACCCTACAAACATGAACCCTTCAGCAGACCAGCTGGAGCAGCTGGTGTAGCTGGAGCATTTGGCAGAGTGCACACCTGAAGACCTTGCTTTTCAAAAGTAGCTTTGATAGACTCAGCATTTTAAAGCTGTGAAGCTCTGCACCTGCATGTGTGCTGCCTCCTGTCACATTGGTGCTGTGTTGCTGCAGATGCTGAGTTGGTGCTCATCACTTTATAGCTGTTCCCAGCATGACTCAGTGGGCAACTCTACACAGGCACTCTCAGAATTAGCAAATGGAGGCAGTATCACAACCTTGTGTGGTGTGGGGAGGGAAAATACAGACCCAGAAATGACAGGGTTGTGCTCAGTTCCTTCAGTTTATGGGGAAGTACTTGCTGGGAAAGAATTGCCCAGAGAGTTTTAAGAGTATTGCCTTTCTGGGCTGAAAGCAAGGCTTTTTCTTTGAATAATATACAACTGGTAATTCAGTCTTTCAGAAGGCAGTTTAATGAATATTTCTTGTCCACCAAAAAGGTACAGCATTGTAGTCAACTCAGGTCTTTCTCGAAGTTGTTACAAGCATTTATTTTCTGCTAAGGAGTAAAAACTCTGAGCAAACAACAATAAAAAATCACTGAAAACTGGCAAGCTGTGTGCGTTATGAGTCTTGAATAGAGAAATTTCTTCATCATATTTTAATAAAATATATGTTGTTTCCTACAGTGTGTTATAATACCTCCTTTTGTTATGGAAGGAAAGCTGTTACATGAATGCATTCTGAATAATGGTCTTACTATTAGGATAGAAACAGTCACTGTTTTCTTACTCTTGTTTTGAATGTGTGGTTAAATGAAGCTGAAGTTCCTTTTTCTCAGTTAAATTATGTTTTGTTTTTATTAAGAGACTGATTCTGTGGAGACCCATGTTCCTGCAGATTCTTTAGCAGTTGCAACAGTGATGCTTTCACCACATTAGGAGCACTCCTCCCTGCCTAGCAGGATCAAGTCCTTTAAGTTTGAAGACTCTTTTTTCTTTTTCTTTTTTTCACTTTGACTTGTCAAGGGTAGCTTGGAAGTTTAGAAAAGCTTTTACTGACTTTGTACAGGATGTGGGGATAAGAGTCTGTGTGGAATCAGAAGGAAAACAAGAGAAATGAAGTTCTGGAAATTGGAGATGCCTTCTCTTAAAATCCAATTATCTGCTGGGAAACAAGAAACAAGAGGAGAATAATTGAATGGGACAGTACAGAAAGTCTATCTTTGTAGTGCATTGAGCAGGACGTGTCTCAGCTGTCTGGCTGTTACATGAGCATCGTTATTTATCTGTTGGCAGCTTGCTTCTGACATTATCACTAAATTGGTCCCACGGTCTGTTGTCCATCATCTGCAATAATTCAAAGATGTGGCATCTCCTACTTGGTTTCTTTTACTTCACGAGCACAACAAAACAAACTGTACATTGTCTTGTAAAATAACTCCCAGAAATTAAACGCGTGTTTGCAAAAACTGTTTAATCATTTAGTTTTTGCCTCAGAACAAAACAACTCTCAAATGAATTGCTTATAACTGTCAATTTGATTTATGACAGCAAGGTCATAGGTGAAAAGAAAAGAGCATCTCAGTGCTAGTCTGTCTTTGTGAAGGGTGTTTTGAGCAAGGAGTTCAGTGAGTCTCAGAGTCCTAGTGCATGGGTCACTGTGAGAAAATGGCAGGAAAATGGTGAAATCACCCAATGGGTCAGCAGCACTCAGCTCACAGAGGCTGTGCACTAAGTCACAGTCAAGCTTTGGTCTTGTTTCCTCTCTAAAAGTTGTTTTTTTGGGGTTGTTTTTTGGTCACATTGTGTTTGTCAAAGAGGCACCAGGTACATTTGCTATGATTTAGACTGTCAGCAGTGTTTTAGTGTGTGGTAAATGGTAGAAAAATGGGAACAGCATGGAAAGATGCAGTAAAAGTGTCTCTTTGAAAGCTGGAAGGATCAGGAACAACAAGATTTGGATTTTACAAGGCTAGTCTTTAATAAGATGGATTACAGGTGTTTAATGCCTGAGATAGAGCACACTGAATACATTAGTGCAGCTGCTCTAGAAGCAGCAGCACAGTCATGTCATGGTGCAGAGTGTGGCTCACCAGCCCTGCTGATGGATGCAGACATGCTGAGATACCTCCACTGTGCCCACGGGGCTGACTACAAGCGTGTTCTCAATGCTCCAGATGGGTCTCATTGCCCAGTAACAGTTCTTGGAGCCCTGAGACTTGTGAGGCACAAGAGCAGGAGGGTCAGAAAGGTTTATTAGCTGATGTGCAGAGCAGTGCCAACCCATGAAGAGCACTAAAATGCTGCTGAGCTTGAGCTAGGTGGCCTGTTCAGCTTGTGGTCGGTGTGCAGTGCAGTGAGCTGGCTGCAGCTGCCCCAGCACAGCCTCACTGAGCTCTCTGTACCCACCCACAGGCTGTGGCTCCTTGAAGCTGTGAGGGTTCTGCAGCACAGGGCAGGCACAGAGGGTGGGTAGGATGGTACCAGCTCTCTGCCTTTAAGGATGTGAGAAGGCATTGGAAAATCAGGCCAGATGTCCCTCTAACGTGGTGTCCTGCCTCCTACAGCAGCTACTCCCAGCTGGTCCAGGAGGCTTGGGAGGTGCAGAACAGGGTCTGTGTTTGGTGACTCATCCCTGTGAAACTCCATCAACTGAACCTGCAGAGAACACGCAGTGATCTATATTTACTGTAGTCCTAATTTGGGTAACTTATTCGCAAAGAAAAGCAGACTTTGAGGCCAGAATTTGAGCTGCCACCTCTGCCCCAAATTTGCTTAGGGAGCAAAGCAAGTATAAGCTTTTCTTTTCTTCCCCATTGCCCCAGCTCCTTAGATATTACAGGTGCCTGGGTATTTCAGAAATGAGTTTTCTGTGTTTTGCAAAGTTCACATTAAAATATAATCCACAAAACTTTCTTTTATTGTCATAGATTGAGAACAGCCACTTGTTTACATAGATACTAAAATGTGACATTTAAATGTGAAACAAAATATCACTGCATAGTATGGTTGGCACTGCTGACTTTTTAATAGGATAATACATAAAGCTATTGCTGTCATCTCACTGATGATGACTGGAAAATGGAGGGATGGGAATTGTCAAAATTTTCGGTGATATTATTATTTTCATTGAACTGCTGTGCATGTTCTGACCTGTGCTCCAGATGCACGTACCTGTCTAATCCCAATGTAAAGGAAGATTTGGAAAGATATGATACTGGCAGTGGTGGGAGGAGGGACTAATATCGAGTGGGTATACTTGTTCAGTAAATAAAGAGCATTTAAAGGTGGAACATAAAGTACAAAAAAGCTAGTAACAAATCTTCAGTCTGAGAATAGATTTAGCATAAATAGTACATTAATCTTTGCACTACTAGTAATGTCATGTTTTTGAAAATATATATTATCAAAGGAAGCACCATGAGCCTTGAAATGATTTGATGACACACAAGTTTCCTGTCCCCTTCTTTGTTTAATTTAATGGATTTGACTGTAAAGAATAGTTTTGCTTTGAAGAGTGCTTGAAAACAAAATCTATTGAGCAGCATTTAGTCAATCTGAAGTATCTGTTTCTGAGTAAAAGTCATTCATTTCTTAACAGGATTTGACTTTTTAGAATACATCTTTGATATACTTGTTAATACAGATTCTGATGTGCCCAAGGGTTAAACCACAGTGTTAAGTATGCATTATAAAGGTCATCAAGAAAAGTGCTGAGAGCAGGGTTACAAACCCCTCAAACTGCAGGTGATTATCTAAATTTTTATGGATGAAGTTTGTCTCTCTTCATTTTGATTTGATGGTGTGGAAAGTGAAGAATAATTTTAGGGGCTGACCACAATGAGCAGTTCTCAGCCCAGCACTTGGGAGAGCTTGGGAGGTGTAGAATAAGGACCCACAGTGGCTCCAAAGCTCTGGAAAAGAAATACTTTCTCTTTGCAGAATAACCAGTTCACTATTGCAGCAGCATTTAGGACCCCAGGTCTTTCTTTCTTTTTTCTTTTTGTTAAGTAGGTGAAATTGAAGATCATCAGAGGGAGAACCATAGGATATATGGTGGTCTTCCATTCTAAGAATATACATACTTACATATATGCAAGTAATAAATATGCAGTACCTTTCCATGTTTAATAAAACAATATCTTATTTTGGCAACCCCCAGTGACGTGTTACTGGGTAATTAAATAATTCATTTTAAAATCTCTTGGGTGAATAAGAGTCTGCAAAATATGGCATTCAATCTTTATTCATAATCTCAAATCATCAAAGATAAAATGATTTCATGAAGGACAGAAAACCAGTTGGGGTTTGCTGCTGTATTTACATCTCCCTTTGGAATACAAATGGTGCTGAAGAGTGTGTTTGCTCAGTTCTTTCTGGAGCTGCCAACTCTGGGCTCCTGTCGGGCCAAGCAGCAGTTGATTCATCTGACCCTGGAGGAAAAATTGCTTAAAGCTTCATGTACTTCAATGCTCAGCCAGGGATTACATCTGTGCCAGCTCTTGGCTTGCTTATCAAAGGTGGACATGTTGTAACCTTTCTTTTGGTAGATTTTCCTGTTAAAGGTGTTATAAAGATCCTTGGATCACACTGACAGAAGGAACAAGGCTGCTATAGAAAGGGAAACACTGAAAGGGGCATTTTTGCTTTTGGGATGTGTGCCTATATAATTTGATATTTTTACTGAAGGGACAGCGTATGTGACTCAGGTGGAGAGAGAGAAAACTAGTTGGAATGACATCAGAAATAATACAATTTAATAAACTCTGAAATATTATTTTGTAAAACCTTAGTACACACTAACATGGCAGTGTTTATACAGATATCTCATTGCAAACACAGGAACAATCAGGCTGACTTTCATGGAGAGCATGGTTTTAATTTTTCTCCTTGGCAGTCAGATAATTCATTGTGGTATGTGAAATGGGGGAACAACTCTCATGGGTGATTAGAAGATCAAACTACATAGTAAAAATAGTTGTTGTAATGTGACAACATGAATATACAGCTGTAATTCCAATTAGAGGCAAATGGGCATTATGAGGGGAGAATTTTAAAAAGCTGGAATTTTAAAAACAGTCTTTAGTAAAGTCTGGAAGTCCTGGGTGGGGAAACAGGTACAGGTAGGAAAATGCCTGACTATGTTGTCTACAAATGTTTAAGCTCAGGCTGAAAAGAAGATTGGTGGGAATGGCACGCATTTTCGCTCCTACGGGAGAAAACTCCCTGTGTTAAAATTGGTAGCCTTAACTTGCAGATTGTTGAGTTTATTTGGAAATATAAGCAAGGGTAATGTGGGCCTGGAGCTTTTCATGAATGCATTTTTGCATATGTTAAAAGGAAGGTTGGGACTTTCCTCATATAGCAAAATTCTCTGATATACAGCTTGATAGCCCAGTCTGGGACCACAGCATAGTGGCTAGGGCAGCCAGCTGAATTATTCCATTTGAATTGATTTTCTAATTTATCTCTATTTCTAGATATCTTAAAAGGGAAATAGCGATTTTCTATGGATAAATTTTCTGCTATCACATAAAGTTGCAAAATTACTTTTGAACAATTTTGTCAATTCACATTTGGGTAATAGCAATTGTGACTTGTATTGCTTGATAGCCCTTTGCTGGGAGATTTGTAGAATTTGTAAGCAATGGATAACTGAAAGTGGAAAGTGTGATAATAGTAGTTCATTCTTACTTGGAATTATATGGTGATGCCATTCCTGCTAAAATGTGGGCATTTCTATTGTTCCACTCACTATTCCTTTTGAAGAAATCCTACCTTAATGCAATAGCTGCACAAAAGAGGACCTCAAATGTGCAAACAGAACTGTGTTCTCTTTTGATCCCATTAAGCTACTCCATGTCTGCAGTCGTGGCATAATTCTGAACCACTTGGCAACAAAACCATTCTTCAGAGCCTTCTATTGCTGGTGTTTCTGAGCAGCTGTGTGTTGGCTGCAGAGGACAAGTGTGTACACTCCTCTTTAAAACCAACACACAGTTTTGCTTAAGCAATGAGGCATTTGTCTGCTTAGTATTTGAAAACTGCTGGCAGCCTAAGGAATCTTTATTCTGTGTGTTCCTGTGCATCTGCTCGGAGGGATATGTAACACCTCATGAGTGCTGATGTTGCCTCACAGTAACAGATTTCCTGTAGTGTTATAGCTCTTGCAGTGGTACCAAAGACAAAATTCTTAGCTTCACTTTTCATTATTTTTTCCCCTTTAAATCTTGCAGCAAAATAGCTCTGAAATCCATTTGGTGGGATTTTACATCCAGCTGAATTTCCTAGCATTTTTGCTGCTCTTGTGTATCCTTCAGTGGCATCAATGACATTTCATCCTGCACTCTTGGGTTACTTTTCCACTGCAAATACTTTAAGACTGAAGATTCAGAACTCCATGATTAATTTGATTTTATTTTATTTATTGTTCTGTTTTAATTTGGAGATGTGGACAAAAGGCTTTATTATATCTTGATAAGATAAAAGGTCTCTTATCAGTGGTGGTAACAGTTTTTATGCTACATGCATGGCAAATAGGATGAGAACTCTTTATGCTTAATGGCAGAACTAAAATTCAGCTTCTTGCAAGTATTTGAAAGCTGTTTTGGTATTTGTAGTTTCTCCTAGCTCTGTGTGAACCAATAAAAATGAACAGTTGAGTTTGTTGATGTCCATTCCAGGACAAAGGGGTTCCACGTATGATGAATCTGTGCAGTTACTGTCACCTAATGAATTCAAATGTGCAGCATTCACAGAGAATTGCAAGCATCACCAGCTCTAATTGCCTTCTTAATCTTATTAATTATCTCCTTTTCTAAGTTTTGTTTAGAGTCAGCATAAAAATATTCTTCCTGCTGAAATAACTTCATAGGCAAAGTTCAAGTGAGCAATTAGTGATTGCATCTGGTTTTGAGTTATTTTCCCAGCTTGTGGTAGTTCAGTTAATAACCTTTTAAAATTCTCATTTATATCCCTAGGCAGCTGTAGGTCTGTTTCCCAAATCTACTGCAATGTTAGAAGTGCTCATCTTTCTGGGACCATCTGCTTCTCTTCTCCAAAGACCATAAAATCCTTAGCAACCCCTTGAATGAACCTCATGCTTCCTAACATGCAGGAGTGGATGGAACACATAAATAGAAAAACTATGGGAAGATTTTAATTCTGATATTAAAGCTGTTTTACATTCAATGACCATTATAAAAATAGATTTTATGCCTGAAAACACCTTAGTGAACCTTTATTTATATCTGCAGTGCACATAAAATTCCATTCCAGGAATACCAGCAAACTTCTTAAAATGAGCATTTCACTCTCAAGTGTCCATCATAATTCTGATTCTTTTACACACCAAAGATACATAATACCTAAACAGCATTGACTCTACATATTTCTTAAATTATTCCATGGACAAATCTAGGGAATCATTCCAAATAATTCTCTTTCTTCCAGTATACCCCTGCTAACTCTTGGATGTAAATCCTTGTCACATGCTACTTACCTAAATGCTGAGGCTTTCCCTAGATGTTGGCTACTTAGTAATATCCATCATGGCATTCTGATTTATATAATTATGAAGTTGCAAGTATGATAAATCAAAACAATATTTGAATACACTGACATAAACTTATGGAATAGAAACCCAGTTATTGGTTTTGTCACTGGCTGACTTGGGGACACTTTCCTCTTGTTATGTGGCTATTTGAAGCTGCAAGGCAGGTTGTTTAGATCAATCATAACTCAAACGTTATTACTTTAATCATAGAGTTTTCCTACCACTGGTTTCTTGCATAAACTCTGTTTTTATGTATATATGTATATAAACATGGCATGGAAATATGTAAACAGAGTTGTGCAGTTTTTAACTTCTGGCTGGTTTGCTCCTGCAGCATCATCAAAGAACATGATCTTACAAGTCCAACTTGTATAACCAGGGGTCAGTTACGTGCTTGATGTCCTTGGCTTGGGTCCATAGCTCCATATGTTAAGGCACTGCTTCTCAGAAAAGCTCTGCGTCCCAGTCAGGACTGTAGCCAGATCCTTTGTATTGCAATGTCCACTCAGACTGCACGCCCTGTGGTGAGCCTTGCACAGGTGTGCTTTGGACTGGCTATGCATTCCCACCGATGATATAATTTGGCTTTGAATTTGTGCAAACAGCCATTTGTACTTCCTGTTCCTCTGCCTTTCATTTCCGTGCTCAGTCAGGTGTGAGATTGCTACATACCTCTCAGGGAGTCTGCTTTTATTTTAGTAACAGCCTACATTTCCTTATCATCAGCCCTCTATGTGGCACAACTCAGAAGTAGCTCTTCCACTGGAAAACAGACTCGTAGCTTTGTTATAACTTACAGATAAAACAGTGACAGCAATGATTGGAAGGGCTGCTTCAAGCACAGACTGACAAGGCTGCTTCTGTAGTTCATTGCAATCCTTCCATTGTCAGGCAGTGTGACCCTAATCTATTATTCTCTGCAATCTTTCAGTTTTGGGAGAAGTATTACTGTAATAAAATATGTAAACAATAATGTATTGTAAGAACTGGATGAAGAAGAACTCCTTGGACCTTATCACATGTCTTGAAGGTCTGCTATCCCTCCCCATTTCACCCTTGCTGCCCTCTCAGAAACTTCTCTGAGTCTGATTTGTGTCCCTTGTGTTGTAAGTGGGATATGCCTCCTACCTCTCACTTCTGTTCTTGAACCTTTTATTTATCTAACAGTAGAGTAATTTTAGAAACAGAGGTTGGTTTTTCGAAATACAGTCTTGATGGTCACTCCCCTCTCACCCAACTAATTTGCGCAATGGATTCTTTAAAAAATGCAAATTTACATGTGGGGGTGCTTTCTGGAGGCTTCCCTAAGCAGTTACAAGATTTTGTAAGTATTTAATCTTAAGAGGCATTCACTGTACCTTTATTTTATGAGCTTTGCAGGTTTCCCAGATCAGAGATGACAGCCCTGGCATTTGCCATGCTTTTTCCAGTCATCTCCTTTCTGCTTGTTCTTATTTGGTAGCCCAGGGGGTTAACATAATTGTCCATGTTCATTTTTGAGAGAAGAGACTTCTCTCTAAAATAAAGCCCTAGCAGGTAAAATAGCAGCCCAAGTAGGTTAACTTCCCTGTGTCTTCAGTTATATTATTTGTCTAATAATGAAAAACCTGGAATTATTGTAAAGTAGACTTCACAGTTTTTTGCCTGCTCACCAGACAAGAGAGAAACAAAGACCCATAAATGTCTTCATGCCTTGAACATTCTCTGTGAATTGATATCCTGTTTCCAGAGACTGAGGAGTTTTCTACTCTAGGCTGCTGACATGCCATCTCATTCATGAAGATGAATGCCCAGAGACAGAGGCATGTCCTCTGGAATCAGCCCACTCTGATGAACAACACACATTTCCATAACAGAATAGGCAGTGTGGGAGCCTTGGGAGGGAGATATGACTTGAAGCAGTCACATTTTTCCCAGTCTTCTATTTCAGGTCCAACATAATTTTGCTTTTCAAAACGAGGCTTACTCATTTCTTTGATTTATCTGTATTATTCTAGACCTTGTTTGTGGTTCCTTATGCAAAATTCAACACTGTTGCTAAATTTGTGGCTCTTATGTTTGCATTTCATTTTTGATCAAATACTTTTTTTGCATCAGTCATAGAAAATATTCTCAAAGGGCAGAATTAATATTTCATTAGTATGTTTAACTACAGCTAACATTAGTGATCAAGAAAGTATTTTTTGATAGGAACTGTTTATTCCGGTCAGTCTGATCTTTACCCAAAGCCTGTTGAGTGGAAAATGCCCAAGGATTTCAGCAGTCTTCAACTCAGACTTTTATGAGAACATTTCTATGTGTCTGGCAATCAAGCCTCTTTTAGCCCATACTGTCTCTCTCTCATGGCAGATTAGAGTATACACACTTTCAGAGAGAAAGGGAAGGTTGGATTAAGGGAAAAAAAATGAGACCACACCCATGCTGATTGTATATAACATTTGCAATGAAACAAACAAAAAAAGGTACTAGTTATCTTCCTCAATATACTGTTAGATTTAAAATAGTATCACCTAGGTTGTTTTGAAATTTTGATGAAGAGAAATAACTGATTTCAGCTAAATTGAATTTATTTGAAAACTAGGTTTTTTTCAGATGTCTCCTACACCATTCATATTCTTTTCTGGAGAGTGTGAAAATTAACCAA
Organism: Cisticola juncidis; assembly: GCA_013400215.1. NCBI lineage: Eukaryota > Metazoa > Chordata > Aves > Passeriformes > Cisticolidae > Cisticola > Cisticola juncidis. Next base: position 3,274,406 of record VXBR01010920.1, read on the forward strand.
GACATATGTTAAAGCTTACATTAGCCACCTGTGCTATAGGTTACATTGGTCTACAGAAAACTCAATTTTTCTTTGAAAATGAGTATGATTGGCTAAGGTAACTGTCTGGGAAGCTCCAAGGACAAAGTGGTCTCCAAAATCTAATGCAGAAAATGGGAATCATAGTGATGATCCTGAATGGAGAGAGGGTGTGAGAAGGCAGAAAAGTAGAAAGGTAGCTCTCGATAAAAAAAAAATCAAAGAGATCCTTACTTAGGTAAAAGGGGTCTGAATTTTGAGGAACAAAGACAGCTCAGGTGAACAAAGAAGCTGGAGCTGATGAAGGAAACCAACCAAAATGGACTTGGCCTCAAAAGGTGCAGTTGTTTTAGTATTTATTAATATTTTTCAGGCTTATAGTATGCTTTTTTCCTAATGATTAATAAAAATAATCTTATATTTCTCTGCTGAATATTAAAAATCTTCCAGCTGTGGACACCCTCAAGGCTTACTAGGAATGGTTCTGAACAGATGGTGGTTGGAAAGTCTTATAATGATGAAGAAATTTCAATTCCGTAGGTTTCTTTATAAAGCACATTTTTTACCCTTAAATATTCATTGTCATTGGAGATCTTACAGTCTTCCAGTGATAATGTGGGGGTCTGCTTCAGAATATACCTTTTCATTTGGTCCTTATAATAAGACCTCTGCTCCTTACTGCAAACATCTTTTAATGGAGTAATTAGCACTGGCTAGACTTGTATACCCTGCAAATAAATATGTTCTTACCTTGATTCCTCTTGATTTCAGAAGATCAGCATGAGCAGCAGGGTTAAATACTTGAAGAATTAACTTGTTTCATATTTTAAGTTTTAATCTTCTTCCTTCAGCCAAAAGTCTCTTGAGTTTTAAGCTGTGCTGGCATGGGTTTTGATGCAAAGACTCTTAGGAAATGTGGATATCAAAAGGAAAAGCAACCCAAAATATAACATACAAATAATAGTTTCTCGATTCACATTTTGAAATATTTTGTAGTTTTAAAAAATCTGAACCAAAGGCAACTCTGAAGACTTTCTGAAGAACTTTTCTGACTAATAGTGCCCAAATTTGTCTTTACAGTCTAGCAGGCATCAGTGCTGCCCAAAGATTCCTTGAGTGTCAAGAAAGAAAATGTCAACTTACAATAAAAAATTTAAAAGGTTTAAAAATCCTTCATCAGAAAAACCAAACTTCCACTCAAAAGAGCATGGTTAAATTTACAGAAAGTAAAAAAAAAAACAACCCAGAAATCAGTTTCTCTTAACTAGAATTGCTATACAAAAAACGTTTCCTTTCTCAGGGATTTTCCTTTCCTATTACAGACACTGGCAATTTGTCTCCCTGTGAATACATTAGCCCTCATGTTCCTGTGCCTCCCTTTCTTATTTTGGTGTGCAGTGAGGCTGGTGCCAGTACAGCCTGGAACTCATCCCACGGGGGCTGTGCATGGATGGCAGCAGAGTCAAACACACTCCCCACACCCACAAACCATCCAGGCTCATCTTGCTGACTCACTCAAGAGATACTACCAGCTCTTCTCAGGGATGGAAGATTGTCATTATGCTAAAATTGATTAAACCAGGCTCTAGAGAAGCTCCTCTGATCCTAGAAGAGCAGCTAAACTGCATGAAGGGCTTTGGTTAAATAGTGCTCATTGTGGGGTGACTTAGCTCCTCCAGCCTTGGAGTACTTGGAGCCTCTGGCTCGTGTACTCAAGGAGCAGCTTCCATGTTTCTGCCGTGAGGATCTTCATGAAGGTCTCATGCACCTCTCTTCACCCAGTTCATACATGCTGCCACTGACAGAAGGATACCAGATTTATCTGAACTACAGGTGCAGCCAGGATGGAGGGAGCCACTGCTGGGTGTCATACTGTAATTTTCTCTAAGGGAGGAATTTTGTCATCTGTGTCACTGCTGTGTGTCATTTGTGTTCAAAATGTATTCTATAACATGCTGAGACAGGTGTATTTCTGAGGGTTTTCTTCCTGCTAGTTCTGGTGGGGTTTTTCATTTTAGAAAAGATCTCCAGAGAACTGACTCTGAAGTACTTTAAGCATCAATTAACAAGCAACTGTTAATTTTCCAACAATGTTCCTCCTATGACATTATGCTATCATTTTTTGGAGTGGCCGTATAATTGATTATGTCCCCCTTTGGCTTCATTAAGTGCAATCTTTCCAGAAAATCTGTTAGATTGGAGGCATTATCGTTGGGAAATACTTGAAGATTTTATTTAGTACAGTCAAAAGTGTCAAAACAGCTAATTGAACGCTTTCATCTCCATGACTAATGAAAGATTAGGTTATTGCAAAAATATGTCACAGGAATCTACAAATTTTTAATGAAAAATAGCAACCTCATTAAGTCTGAAGGCAGTTAAATGCTGCTGTGGGAAATGTCTCACTGCAGAGACCTTTGCAAATCCACAAGGAGAGCACCACCACTGTAAATTTTGGTGTCTTTAAATCATTCAGATTGTTCCTAGGTAAATCCCTCAGAGACCTGGGACCTGAGCCAGTTTGTCTGCAAGTATCCAAGTGAGTTTCCAGAAGGAACAAAGAATCAGTTAGAGAGTAGGAGTTTTTATCCAGGACAATTCAGAGCATGTCAGTAGCAGTGCAATGGTAGTGAGTGCTATTTAAGAGGTAGCACCTACTCTGCTGTTTTACATTTATGTGTCCCTACTATTTCTTTCTCAGGGCCTACAGGGTTCATGGAAACTCAGATCAGACTCTGGATGTTGTAGACATTCCTTGGAGAAATTGTTACAAATCTGTGGTGCATTGCCAGCTCTGTAGGCAAGGAAAAATCAGCCTTGCAACAAGCTCCGTTCTTTCATCCTGTCTGGAAATCTGTCCCCTTACAACTACTAGTAAATCTCATCATCTTACCCTAATACACTGCTGAGCTCTTCTCTCTTTCATGTTCCTATTTGTCTTCGTTTTGCCAACTCTTTCCCTTTGTTTCCTCTCTCCTGCCTGTGATGCCCAAAATTTGTAAACCATTTGGGCCTCTTTCCTAGAAACATACCTCTGCCATCTTTTCTTCTTTCCTGGTATGTCCTTATAAAAGGAAGAACCTTTATTTTTGTATCAGACTGAGTTTCCATCCTTTGCCACCAAGTGACAGAACTAGGAAGGATATTATCTTTCTTGTTTATATGGGGAAAACTGACGTAGACCGTAATATTCTTTAGCTAAGTTCAGCTTTCATGAGCATGCATGGTTGTTTTTGGAGGCAGAAGATGGCTTAGAGGTTCAAAGAGAGAATGGGGCCGGAGTAGATAGTGCTGTGTGTTCTCCTTCCAGACTGACAGAAAGCACATAATTCAAACAAATGCTGTGGAAATACAGTAGAAATTTTGAGCTTCTCAAAGAAATGTGCCCATACTTACAAACCAAATAGAAAATCTATGGCATAGAGCCTATTTTCTCTGTTTAGCTACTGCCTTAGTCTGTGATCCTAAGCAACGCTTGAATAGAACAATTTCCCATGGCAAGATGAAATTTGGTAAGCTGTTTGTTCATTTTAGCTGCCTCTTGGAAAGTCACACTGCAGTAATCAAGATATTGGCATGGATTTTAAGTGGAATTCCATTGTTTTCAATAGGCTTTAAATCAAGGCCATTTTGGGAGGAAAACTTTGATGACAAGGAAAATTTATAAAGGGTCAGAGGTGAAGATAAAAGGGAACTTCTTGATTCCCTCGCTATATAACTTTTCATAAATTACAGGAGAGGCTTCTGATAGTTTTCCTTTGTGCTGTTCTTCCTTAGAAAGATAAAGGGTGAAAAGTTTGAAAATAATTGTCTAAAAGTAACAGTTTTAGCTCCTGTTTGCTTGCATTAAGTGCATGAGTTAATTTTCATTTCTCAGATGTTATTTACTTAATTCTTTTTACTTTTCACCCAGGTCATTTATTCAGCTACTGTGGCATGTATGACAAATACTTTTTATTTCTTTTGTCTTAAAAAAGTTTTTTTTCCCTATGAAGTCACTCCTAATTTTAGATATATGTTTGATTCCTTTTTATTTGTCATTCTGTGTCTAATTTAGTTGCCTGCCAGCTCAGATGTGACATTTCTGGATTATGCTAATGTATACTGATTTTCTCAAATCCACCCACAGCCAGTTTTGCTTCCTCTGTTTGATTGACAAAGATGCCTTCAGATCTGCTGATCTGGCAGAACTGAACTCAGGTCACCAAGCAGTTTGGGACCAATGTAATTGGGTCCCCAATTTATGGCAGAGATGAGCTGCAGAATGGCAGCGCTGTAACTTCACCAGGTTACAAAATGGCAAGAAGAAATAATATTAATAGCTGATCCAAAGAAACAAAAGCTTTTTGATAACCACATTGCCTACTTGTCTAAGGATATGAGTGCAATACACTTACTATTGTAAATATGGCCCTCTGAGAAGAATATGGAAACAAAGATTTTCAATCTTCTATGGAGTGAGATATGCACCATAACTTATCCCGAAGTTCCTTCCTCTTTCTCAGAAGAGGTCTTATTTGCCAGACCAGATTCTTAAAAATATAATGTATTTGTCTCCATGTAGGAAGGAACTGTAAATTTAATTCCTGTGTAAAACTGCAATGTGTTGGTATAATCTCTGAGAACAGATTGATAGGAATTTCTTGTGGGAATTGCTCTAATTTCTGAGTAAAAATCAGTGTGATCTTTATGCATGCACACAAATAAGTGTATAGATATATTTCCAAAAAGCAGGTTGCTTCCTAATTTCAAATGAGCTTTAGGTTTTGGTTTGATGGGGTTTAAGATTTAATAGATCAAAGTGTTCAGTGTTTGCTGTAAGGAAATAATTGTATTTAGGTCAGAGATAAGAGAAGAGGGCTGTTAGATGCCCTAAAAGCCAGCAGATTTCCTGCTCCAGTGACAGCAGATCCACTGGCAGTAGCTGCAATGTGTTCTTAGTGTGACAGCTGATGGCAGGAAAGCCTGAGAATGAGAAGTGTCCTGCTTTCCCAGCCTCTTACATCTCTGGCCTGTGGTTTGCTAATACAGAGTTTATAAGCTGCTCCTGAAAATTAGATTTATTTCTAATTCAAGAAGAAAATGCATGGGAAATTCACCAGCTGACTTTCAATGAAATTTTGCTCAGATTTAGCTGTTTTGAAGACAAACTTCTAAAAGTCTGTAATATTGTCTGTAGTCAGGAATAAATTTTGCCCTTCATAATCTCGCTGAACAAGTAGCCATCAGCATGGCAAATTCTCCACATAGCTATACCCTAAGGTAGAAACTAGATTTGTGCTTTTACTTGAACTAATTAGGAGTAAACAATTTTGCTTTTGCAGAGGGCAAGTTTGCTTACTGCCCTGAGGTCCGAGCAAGATAAGAGCATTTGTATTATTGCTCTTTTAATGGCACCTTACATAATACTAATTTATTTGGTCTGAACATCACTGTGCAGACAATTAAGAAAAAAAATCCCTTTAAAAATAATTTGTAATCCATGGAGGATAGGAATGAGATCTGGAATATCACATTAGACATTTAAATGAAGAATAATGAAGAAAAAAGGACCCAAAACATAATCTTGATGGTAGCTGGATATTTTCTGCTTCATTAACTTCCATGCTGGATTTTTATTAAACCCAAATCTCTGAGATTTCTGAATTTTTTCAGGAAATTATCATTACTGTTAATATGTTTAACTTCTTCTTCACCTATACCAGCTCTAGCCAGACATATAGTAGCCAAACCCACGTGGGAGTAGCCCAAGGTTGCAAGGAGCATTGCAGTATTCCTGAAAGCTATATGCCAGAGATACAGATCTAAGCCATCAAATAAATGGATAATGGATTAGAAAACCATAATTCCTTCTGGAAGCCTCGATAATACTTAATTTTCTTGCAGTTCATTCATGCAGTTTTGTTCTACTTCTTTAATTGAGAATCACTATTAGGTTTCCCTAGAGTTTTTGTGAAGGGTATGATCAAGATTAAACTCCTCTCAGGTTCTGAGGTTAAATATAAACAAGCTAATGAAAATTGGTTTGAAAACCTGATAGTTGAATTCTGTCTTCAGGTTCTGAGTGAGGCTCTTGGGATCCTCTGTGAGTGGTACAAATGTGGCTGTCCTTGGAAATGGTTTTATGGGTTTTTCTGTGCGTGTTCTGTGAGCATCTGCCAGATTTCACAGGCTTCACAGTGAAGTACAGAACAACATTTAGTGCAGGAGCAAATATCACAGCATCACAAGACCCATCTGAGAGCTAATACCAGAATTTATTGTTTTGCCTAAAGTTTTAATTTCATTTTTACTAGGTATTCAATTTTTTTGTCATCTTAATACAGTAATACCTCCAAATGACATGCACTAGAAAATCATCTTCTGTTCCTCACTGTAATTATTAGCTATAATGTAGGTGGCTGTCAGGCTCACGTCACCTCCTCTAGCCCCACCCAAATTTCATATAATTCTTTTACTTAAATGAATTAAAAGAAGTTAATCAAAAATGCTGTATGTTGCTGTAACCTGCTCTATGCTGGCCCACTTTTAGCAGTGGGTCAGGCCAGACTTTTGACTCATATTGTGGCAGTTCTGTGACTTCAAGGTAACCAGTGCTCCTAAACCCCCATTTTACCATGCAGCTGATTGAATTACGTTTAATTTAGTTTACTATGAAATTTAGTTTACTATGACCTGTTAGTTAATTACACTCTGCTAAAAGCCCACCACATGCAATCATGAGACTCAGTTCAGCCTTGAGAAGTCCACAAAAACAGTTGTTACAGACTATTTATTTATTTATTATTTTATTATGTGATTCAGAAAAGAGAGGTCAGTAGTCACACTGCTTCTGGATCCAAATAAAGGGCATTAAAACAATTTCACAATGAAAGATTCCCACTAATAATAGTTCCAGCTGGAAGCAGCTGCTCTTTTGCTTGCCCTCTAATTTGCTTTTTGCACATATTAGGCACATCATTTGTTCAGTGCTTGGGGTAAATGGAAAAAATTTTAATCAATATGGTCCTGACAAGTGCTTGTGCTTTGTTAATAGAGGAGCTCTTGTATGCGCTCTAAATTGAAATAACTTTGTATTGAAATTATCATGCATGAGATTTTCTCTGAGTGAGAAATGCCCTGTTTAGTTGTTTTAATGCTCATCCCCATAATACAGTTTATTTCTTTTGCTGTGAATGATACTTTGTAAATGTAAGCAGTGGAGCAGTACTGGCCCAAGGGAATACCATATTTCCCATCATCATATATGGCTTGCACTTGGGCTGAACTCTGTATTTTGACAGTTGCAAACTCCTAGGGAAATAGAGATGCAAATTTTAAGATGTTTTTCTAGTATTTTATGTCAACGATAAACTCTGGGTGTGCATGCCTGTTAGGAGAGTGGAATTTGTGTCTCTTAGGACATTTGATTGTTATTTTTGGCAGTCTCCCTTGGCTTGTTTTCCTGCTTCTCCTGAGTCAATAGGGATTTGCACCTGCTATTGAAAGAGCATATTTATATCTTTCAGTCTGAGCTGACTACAGATCCAGTGACACCTTTGTCAGCCACCTAATGGAGCAATTTTCCTTGCAGTTTGTATTCAGTTCAGGGTACAGAGAGGTTCTGTTTGATGTCTTCACTCAGACTCTCTGGGTGCTTTTGAACAGTTGTGCATTGCAGGACAAGCGTGCTGAGAACACAGTGGGAGGGGAAAGCGACTTTATTTGTATTCTCTTTTTCCTGTCATCCATTCTTCTGCAGCTCTAATGTTAGACCAGTGGCAGGTAGGCCACTTTTAAACCTTTTTCCTCCTAGGGTTAATCAGGACACCCCTGTCTGCACAAAAAGTTAAGAGTGAACCCACGCCATGTCTTAATCTTTCCATAAACCACTGATCAGAGGCTCTTCAAAATAGTGTAACATGCTGGAGAGGCCATGTCTTGGGTAACATGATATAGTTCCCTGGTGGTGGAAGCAATGGTATTTTTATTGATAGTCTGTCACAAAGTCACTAAAAATTCTGGTGGAAACTGAGAAAAAGCCTGCTTGATGCTAACTTGTTATCCAGAAAAATTGAAAGTGGGGGGAACTCCTTTACATTCATTCCTCAAACGAGCAGTCTAAGTGAGGGCCATAACTGTGTGAACACACAAAACTAGAATGTCACTGAGACTGCACACGCAGGCAGGTGTTCTTTGCTGGGCTGAGGTGAACATCCAGATGGAAATTGATGAAATGGTATTCCACACCCTGGAGAGAGGAAAGGACATGGGTACTATGCTAAATACTTCCTAAAAATTAAATGTGATTTAAGTGCTTCACTCTTCTAGACTAAGGATAGATTATTCCAAAAAGCCTGCCAATATCTCAATGTCTCACAGGCTGCTTTTGCTATGAAATGTTTGATAACTGTATCTACCCATTAATGATATGTGCTTTCTGGTTGGGAGTTGTCCTGCTGTAAGAGGTTAGGATAATAATTCTGTTCATCCTTAAAAGCCATAGTCGATACCCAAGTTTTCTCTGCTTGTTGTCCTCTGGACTATTGTTACCTGAAGGCTCATGAAGCCAGGAGGCCCAGCAGGAGCAGGATGTATTGGAAAGCTGTTGAGCCTGAGGTAACTGCTCTTTAGACCCAAAGGAGGACTCACTTTTGGCTTGACTACTTCCACCATCCCTCTTTTTAAAGCTACAGCTGTTGCTGTTGTGCCTTATATTTAATGAGGTGCATTCTTATGAAAGGAAGTACATCTGAAATTCTAGAACAATGTAAAAATAATTTGTTTGCACATCACACTCTTTGCTGTATTTGAAAGAGTAAACTTTTTATATAGCACATCTTCCTGCAATGTACTACTATTCCCTTTCCTGTTTTCCAGAAAAACTCACAGAGAGAGCTCTTGAAATGAATTCAAGAGACATGTCACAAGCACGCTTTTCATGTTTCTGCTTTGTAGCTCCTGGATGTTTGTCTGGCTTTTAAATTTCCCGTGGAAAAAAATAATCCATCTGTTTTATAAGCAACATTTTGCTGTTAATAATTAATTGGAATTCAGGGAGGTTCACTCAGAATTTTAAATGGGATGTCTAGCCAGAGCTATAAAATCTTATAGCCAGGGGATATAAAGCAAGCATACAAAAAGAGTGGAAGATCAGAATGACATTATTTATTTTGATAATTTTCATTTTTTCTGTAAAGACGTGTTAGCCAGCCATATAGGTTTACTCTAGTTCTCTTTCTGTGTATATGATACTGTTTAAAATACATATATATGAAGTCAGCTGATCTGAGTGAGATGAAAGGTTGTTGTAAAGATTTTTATGGAGTTACCTTTGAAGATTGTAACCCACAGCTGCTTTTTTTTTCCTTTTTTTTNTATATTACTATGATAACGGACTTTTGTGTCTTGTGATGCATGAGTCTTGAAAACACAGGTTTATTCTTTAAGAACATACTGCACCTCAAGCCCAAGAAGGTGTGTAAATTACCATATTTAGAAGCATTGTCATCAGAGTGCAGAAGTTTTTCCAAAGTTTTTCCCTTTCTCCCCTGAAAGCTTTCACCTTTCTCAGAAAGCACTGCCATAGTGTAGTCATATAAGATATAAGCAAAATAGGGCTCTGTGGAGAGATAGGATCCTGTACTATATACAGTTGAAAAAACTAAAAAAAGACAAGATTTTTGGCACAGTAATTACCAAAAACTTCAGTGAAATGTCTTCTATGTGATAAACAAGCTGTTTCTGAAGTTCATGGATTGTCACGTGTTTGGCTCTTTCGTGATGGAAATTTTCTTCAGCATGTAAGTCAATTAAAACTTTTCTCCAGACGATTTTGAACAATAATGATATATTTGGGGAAGAAGTTCCAAGAACATAATTTTTAATTCTAGCTAACCTGTAGATTGGCTGGTGACACAAGAGGTCAAAATGAAGCACTTGGGATGTGGGGAATGCAGGAGAAGTCCATGTCTGTAGCAGGGACGAGATGGATGGAACCAGGTGGACAACATGAACAGAGTGACCAGGCAGACAAGAAAGCCAGAAAGACACATGTGACTATCAGGAGATTGCAGGCATCTGCCAGACCAGTTTGATGGGACATTTCCCTGGGTGGGGCATTTTGTGTTCTTGCAGTTGTGCTTAAGACTCAGCACACAGGATGGAGCCAACATTTCTAATTTGAACAAAGGTGCAGACAGCACAGGTAGAAGGAGAATCTTTGTGTTGCTGAGTTAGTGGCCCTTCATTCATTCTTCATCAAGCTTTACCATCTTAGGGGCTCACTTTTCATTTATTTCTTTGGAGAAATGAAAAGATTTTGTTCACAAAATTGTGGTTTTCTAGTTCACTGGTTTTAAAATTATGTATAGGTCTTGAGTATATAGAAATCAATGAATCTAATAGTGTCTCTATCCTGATATTTTTATTAGTTTATCTGAAAATGGGCAGCAAAATGACTTATCTAATTACAGTTATGACTATTGTGATGAAAAGAAATGGGACTTTTTAGACACTTGGAAATGTACCTCATTTTTCCATTTTTTCATTTAGACAGTTGGAAATGTACCTCATTTTTCCTTTTTTTTTTTTCACCAAGAAAATCAGAGATATATTCAAGTAATCCAGGTTTCTTCTTATTAAAGTTTATCAGCCTTCATTTCCCTGTGAAAAACTCATTTTTTATTCTGATTAAATGACTTTCAGTTTTGTGCTTGGTATGCCAGAACAGAGGAGAATTGGTGGCCAGTAATCTTATAAGAACTGTTTATCCCTCAACCAATAATGATCTCTGATTTCCTGCAGTTGGAAGGGATCTGCTCCTACGACAAATGCTGCTCTTCTCAATAGGTTTTACTGGGTGTAATTTTCAAAGAGAATTTTTGGGATGAGTCACGCGTAGATTGTGCACCATTTATCCTTCACTAACTCATCTGGAATACCACAGGGAGTAATTGGGATTTTAAGAGTTTTATGATATTGATATTCAGTGCACTGTGAAAAAGCTTAATTGTTTTTAATTGAGCAGTAGTATAATAACCATTTTCTTTCAATTAAAAATCCTTTTGGGCCAAAGGCACTCACAAATCCAAAATGCTTTTTTTTATGGCTCATTTTCCTCAGTTTATTTCAGTTTTGACAGTTTGAGGCTTTCTCTCATGATAGGTTCCAAAACAAAGAATTTTGTTGTTCTCATGTGATTTATATTTCTGATCTCAAAAAGGGCATATGGTTCTGTCATGATATCTACAGAACTAAATAACTGAGGCAATACTTTCTAATATATCATTTCAAGCACGTGTTGCTAAAGCTTTGCTTTGCACAGTCAAATGAGCTAGCAGAAAAATCAATTCAAACAGTGGAAAACCTATTTTGCCTGTATTATGCTGTTGGATAACAGGTAAACAGCTTATAGTTCTTGTAGGAGCACAAGCATAAATCCAGAGGAGCAGAAAATAAGTTTTATTTCTAGCAAGGTAGCCTGTACATCAAAGAAAAGTATATATAAATCCTGAAGATTCTGTAAGCCACAGATATGTGCAAGAAAACAAAGTGAAAAGATCTTGCTAAAGGTGGGAGAGAGCATCAGCCTTCAAAACCAAATAGTTTGCAGGTCACCAATCCAAGAACTGGATGCTTTTATTTCACATTTAAGAAATTTACTCATCTCTTAAGGGATGCTTTTCAAAATGAATGTTTTCTGTCTTGTTTTTTTAGGCCTTTAATGTCTTCTTCTTTTAAGGAGCTTCCGCTTTATAAGTGAGAATTATCAACTCCTCTTTGTACATTTCTCTTAGAAATGGAATTTCTCTTCAGAGAAGTGCAATTGCTACCTGGTTTCAATCTAGCCACTGAGAGGGAAAAATGTATTACTAAATTGTATTGAAAGCTGTTTGAAAAAGGAGCACTGACTCAGTCCCCATTTGAACATAGAATTCAGGAGAACTTCTCATTCCCTCAATCGTGTCTGACAGTCAATGTTATTTTAATGCAATTACTTCTCTTTAAAGTTTGCTCAGATAATGGGGACGGCTTCTAATTTTATTGGGATGTAAATGTTCCAGGACTTACACTTGGGCTTTTGAAGTCAGGTCTGTTTTGATGACTGCTTTTTAATGCTATTCAAGAGATGTGCAGATCTGAACAATAATTCATTTTATATTTCAACACATGACAGTCATTTAAGTTAAGCTTTTTCCCATGAGCAAGGAAGGTGTTTTGTATTTTAAGTTCTCTTTTTTAAGAAAACGTTAATGCGTCTGACAGCAATGAAAAATATAAACTGCAACCAAACTAAATTTGTTTTACACCAAAGAGGAAGATGGAAGTTGTTACCATGGACACAGGTGGAGCACATGAGACATGGTGGTTGTGTGCAAAAATATTCAGCTCTGACCTTGGGCTTTGCATTAGGATGTCAAGGAACTGAAGTAAGAGACAAACACAAGGAAGCAGAAGAAGTGCCAGAGAGGCGTGAGACTGTGGACATGAATTGATCCAGCTGGAGGCCATGGGGTGAAGGAGTTGATCTCCCCTTGGTGCCTGGTTGCTGGAGACACAGACTCTCAGGGCAGCATGCTCTCTTGTAATCCATTTTAAACAAAACTGTGGGTCTAATTCAAGCAGGCTGATTAAATTGTTTATATTGTTATACTAATTTATACTATTACACTAATTGCTGCTGGCTGCTTTGCCTGAGAGGCGCCGGGAGAGAGCACACAGCTGCTCATCTGGGCAGGCTGGTGACCTCTCACTGGAGCAGCACAGAACCATCTCAGGCAGCAATGTCTCATCTTGTCTAAAGCCAGCACACAGCTTTAGACAACAGCAAAAAGGATTAATCACTAAATAATATAAAATTATTAATCACCATTATTATTGTTGTAGTATCCAAAGGTCTGTCAGAAAGAGCTCCCTGCTCCACTGGCCACTGACCCGAACAGAGAAGTAGCAAATTGCTCCTGTAAGCTGGAAGTCTCACAGGGAGCAGGGGCACAAACAGGTACAATAAACTGCAAATAAGATATTTATCTCTAATCCTTGTTCCAGAGAGGCGTAGGTGTTTGCAGAGATCAATCTGTGTAATACACTTGCATGAGAGAGATAATGGGCTGGTCTATTTTTAAAGGGTAGTTTTCTTTATGTTGCTTATTGAACCTACCTCTGTTTTAGTGAGGAGAATTTGGACTTTACAGGAGGTATAAAAGAGTTTATTTATGAAAAAAAGTTACTGGTTAGGATCAGATCAAAGATTTTTGACTCCAGATAGCTTCTTCAGCATAAGCATTTTGTTCCAGGATATCCAAAACATCCATACATGTAAAACATCCAGATACAGATCAAATGAATGGAAGGATATACTGGCACAAACAGCTTGATGGTAGTTCTCAATTCAGAGGGAAGACACAAAAATATTGCAGCCTTTACTTGCATTACAGTGTAAATTCGATTTGCCATATTTGAAAATAGGAAGATTAGGTATTATTGTGGATGAAGGATATATCATTTGACAATTAAATCAATTTATATTAGATGAGCAGAGAAATGATAAAGGACACTATTTATGTGAACTTTTCATGGACAATTGGAATTAGCCTGGATAGGAGAGGATGATGGGGCATAAGGTGGTGTGGAGCACTTTGGCAGCTGGGGTCTTCTTTCAAAGCTAAATGCAGCTTTGTGTTCCTTCAGTTTCTCAGCCTAAGGATTGTGAGATGTGAGGTTTCTGCTATGGCTTTGTCAGGCTTTTTTGTGGCTTTGAGAGATCGTCGCAGATCTCTTCTTTTTCAGATGTTTTCTTCATGTGCTGTTGCAGTTGCCCTGGCAAAGTGGCAGAACTGTAGTCAGTTCTGCTGGGCCAGACAAAGTGTCTTAAATTTTTTTGTCTCTTTTTAAAATAACCAAGTAAGCAAACTGCAACAGATGAGCTTATCATTGTGTCTGAATGCTAAAGAGGATGGTGACTTCGGAAAATGCTCTTTATGGAGTGTATTGGCAGAGATTTCAGAGGCAGAATACCTGGGGTGTTTTATTCCCAAACCTTGCAAGTGCAGGTTCCTATGCTCCCGGTGTTAAGAAGGCTGCAGGCTTAGGCTTTTGTGGGTTTCTGTGCACAGAAATATGAGGTACACAGAATAAATCAATTTAATATGATCAGATGTAAAGACAAATTCTGCAGGACAGTCTCAACCCTCTGAGCAGCTCTGATAGGCACAAACCTGGGAAGAACACTTAGGTTTTTAAGTGAGAAAGTCATGCCACATTGTTCATAAAATCCCTGCTGCTGCAGAGCACACCCTGCACTGGAGGAAACTTGCCAAAACCTTTGTCTGCCCATAAAGGATACAGAAAACAGGGCACTGTTTCCTTCCCACGCTGTTTTTGTTCATATTCTGTTTATTGTGATGGCCATATCATGACATTTGTCCTGACAGAGTGATGTTGCTGTGCAAGCCAAGTGCCAATCCATGTTTTCAGCTTTCTCTAAAGACTAACAACAGGATGCTGTCAGGAGGCCACAGGGGGCAAGGGGGTGGCACACGGCAATTCATACTGTTTGTTTCTCTGGAAACCACATTTCAACTAGAAAATGGATATATTTTTGATGCTCTGAGAATCATCAGGAGGGCATGGAAAGAAGAAAATAATTTGTTTTGTAAGAAAATGAGCAAAAACTTTTCCAAGCCCCATTTGTTATGGACAGAAGTTGATATAATATCCGATAGCATCAACAACAGTGCTCTACATCTCATGAACTGCCAGTGATCAGTACTAGGCAATTAAAAATAAATTTTGACAGGGAAAGGAAGTGTGAGGAAAAAAACATCTATTTTAACTATGCAAAATTAGTTTGAAAATTTCATCTATTTTGTCGGAGAAGCTAAATTATTCCTACACCACATAGTGGATTTCTTTCTTCCAAGAACTGTGGGAATAAAGCCTTTTTTTCTTGAACAAATTAGCTTACCCAAGTTTCTGCATATTTTGTTCAACTGCCTTAGAACTGTATCTATATTTTATTCACTGGAAAGGACTAGAGCAGATCTCAGGTCATTTCCTCATTGATTTAGTTAAAAGATGCTTCAAAGCTGTAATAAGCATAATCAGGAGAGAAATCTCAGGAGTCTGGCACAATCTTACACCAGCTAGGATGCAAGATTTTTCAAAAGTCAGATGTCTCATTTATTCTTCATTACTGATTCTTTCTGCTGGTAGAACGCAGAGAACTGTAGCAGGTTCTGTGCACTATGACATAAAAGCTTCACAAATGCAAATGCATGGATGAGGAGTGAGTGGAGACCCATATGGGTTGATATCCATCCTGGAACACAGCACAGAAGGCACTGCCTGGGCCACATCATATACTTGCATAGAAACATCCATGGAAAAAAAGTATGTAGTTAGGGGAAAAAGTCCTAGAAAATCAAATTTTCTCTTTTATCTGTCTCACTTTAGGAAGAGAGAAAGTTATAGGGCTGCAGAGAAGTTTTGGTCCAGTTTCTCTACCCAGAGGTCTCTAGGGTTTCCAGAAACAGTCACTCTCCTCTGTCACTTTTCCCCCAGAAGGTCCCATGTTCACTGCAACAGGATTCATAAAACATCAGCATGTCCATGAGTCTCCCTTTTCTTATACAGAGAGGAAAGAATATACATGATTATAAGGCCCATGTAAATGTAATGTTACATTCTTAGTGTGATAAACCCACGTTCCCCAAAGTCAGGCCATCTGCGTGAAACTGAACTGTTGCTCCTTTGTGCATAATGCATTATATTATTCATTATTATAATCAAGCACAATTGTACTATGCTTTATAGGTCTCCTGCTTCATTAAGTCATAAAATCAACAAAGCTATTAGTACTTTATCTCTTCATTTTTCAATTTGTGGCCCATTTACTGGTGATGAATCCAACCCTAGTGTGAAGGAAAAAATGCTCCTAATTAATGGTCTTTCTGTGGTGCTGCTCCTAGTTCTGGATACAGATTCCTTTTCAGAATGTTGGGTAAAGAAGTGTTGCATGATCTTTTGCAAATACAGAACCAGTACAGAGAGTGAGCAAAGGAAATGTGTGCTTCCATGGTCACCATCTCACTGAGATTTACAGAGCCTGTGTCTTAGACTTTCAAATGTATGAACTGGAGGGTGCAGTGATACCAGACAGACAAGGGTGTTCAGACTTAGACAACCCAAAAACCAAGATAAACCGCCCTGTTTCAAATCAGAGTTTCTGTGCCATAACAAAACCCACACAATTAGTGACTACTTGGGAAAAGAAAGTGGTTTCAGTGACTTACCAGGTGGAATTTACCCTGTTATGAGATATGGCAACAGCAAGACCTCCTTGTAGGAGGGCCCAGGGTTTTGTTGTTGACAGCAGTCAACAATGAAAACAAGACAAATTAAAGGCTCAGCAGAGCAGAGAAGGAGTGGATATTTGTGATCCTGAGGAAGTTCTGAACCATTTCCAGATATTAATTTTGTAAGGAAGAATCAATTAGTAGATCTTATTGTCATGAAGTGTTAGAGGAGTGACAGGGAACAAGGGCAAACACTCTGGAGATCGGCCTGGGGCAGCAGTTCCCTGAAGAAATGTAAGGCAGGCTGGAAAAACAACACCTAGATAAGAACTAAAGTGCACATAACCAAGAGTTTACCCTTAGATTTAAAAGGAGTCCGTTTTAAAACTGTCTTATCCAAGATTTTTTCGTGGTATCAAGCTTGCTGGACTGAACAAGAACTCCTGTTGCCTTTCTGTGTCACACACAATTTGGTGTGACTGAAATGCTGTAGCATTCCATGCAGCATCCTAACAGACTATACTGACTTGTAAAAAAAGGCATATACTATTTTTATCCTTAAGAAATTAAATAAATTAAATCTACACTTTTTGAATATTGTTATTGAGTGTATTATTAGATGACTTTAAGATATTGAGGCTGAAACAAGCATAAATGTCTTGAAAGTTTTTTCAGGTTGTGTCTAGAATTTCAGACAATTTTTCAATCAGATTGAAGGCAACAGCTTGGTTTTTACCATTGTGAACACAATATTAATCCTTTTCCTTTTTGTGGATGTCTCTGAACTCAGTGTGTTTGAACTGTAACTGCTCAACACCGTAATTCATGCCATTGAAAAAAAAATGACATGTAGTAGTTCCTTTTTGAAAAAGAACAGTTCTCCCATCACTGGTTTTCTAGTGATTGAGTGTCTCTATTCTTTAGTCTCCTTTATGTGAACTCAGCTAGAAGGTAACAGTTTTATGACTCCAGATTTATTTTGCCTTTATTTTTAATAGCGAGACAAGAGAAGTGACCGTCTGAAGTCATAACATATGAAAGGAAGTGTAAGGGGAACTAAAAAATCCAAGATTGTTCTGTGCTTTGAATTTAATGAATAAAGTATGAAAAACAAATTGCAGCTTTTTATCAAAAAGAAATTATACTTTCCTTATGGTCTTCCTTCCCATTCACTCACATTTTCTGTTCAAGTATAGACATTCTTAATTAATTATGGATTAATGTATTTACATGTTAAATTCATTGTGTTACTTAAGCCTGTAGCAGTTTGCTTTTAAATAGAACATGAAGTGATAAATAGACACACAACTCCATTAAATTTCTCCAGTGGAGATGTTATATTATGAAATGGAAATTATTTCTTCAGTTGATGGTATTAAATCTGGTGGTACAGACAAACACAATAGACATTTCTTCATTTTTCAATATATCAAAACTCAAATATAAAAAAATAATCTTATCCATGAAGAAAACTAGAAACTATACACCATAAGGCAGCAGTAAGAAGCTAGGGAGCTGAAAAGGTATGTCTGAAAAAGATGAGATGGTAGCAATCCTTGCAGGACTGCATTTCTTCTAAACAACAGTACAGACAACAGCCTGTGCTGGGCAGTGCTTTCCCAGGTGGGGCTGAGCCTGTCCTCTGCTGCAGTGAAAGACAACTTCTCTCAGTTGGGTCCAGCCTGTGTAATTTCCTGCTGCACCAACACGGCTCTTTCTTCCCTCTGCTGGTGGGTCTGGCCCCCGGGGATGGAGCCTGTCCTGGATGCACACCCATGAAAACCTCTGTGAGGCTCCTTTGTCAGGGTAAGTAACCCTAAACTGGTGTGGGGACAGCAGTGTGTCACCAGCAGCCTTGGCTTTGGCTGCTGTAATGTGTTTGATACCCACATTTTGTATCATTGTGCTGCCATATATTGGAATAATGAACTGTCTTCAGCAAACTAAATTTTAACAAGGAATTTTAAAGTTCCTTTGTTGTTTCCCAATCTTTAAAGGCACAAATATTAGTAAAGCTATTACCTAGTTGTTTGGCACCATCTTCCCTGATGATTAATGTATGCAGTGTTTCTGCCACAGGCGCAGCAAAGCTTTCCAAGTAGCAGCAGGAGGTTGAAGAGAGATGCTAAAGAACATTTGTGCATGCAGCATTTAGTGACTATTTAGAAAAAAATCCATTTTTTTTTTAAATTGCAGAAAGTCCACTAAGGAGGAGGCCAGGAAATAAATGAAAGTAAGGATCGATCAATCTTTGGTTGAGCTGGAGTACAATTATTCATTCCTCTGACAGGATCTCTCCTGTGCATTTACAGGACTGTGTTTTAGGATGGTAGACATGCATTAAACATGAAAAAAACCAACAAACCTTAATTCTTTCTATAAAGCATTCATTTCAGGAAAATATTACCTGCTTTTTTTTTTTTTTTTTTTTTTTTTTTAAACAGAAGAGAGGCTTCATGGTGAGCATGAGAGGGAGTGAGAGGGTTGGGAAGCAAGATGTGACCTATGGCTGGGGCTATAGACAAGACAGAAGGCCAGAGCAGTAGCTTGGGAAGTAGGAAAACCCTGCTACAGCCTCAGGACAGGAGCTGCGGACCAGTCTCATCTCCACTGGACTCCTCATATTTGCATTCCTTGTCCTGAGCAAGCAGTGAACACTGAATAAGGAGGGACTGCAGGCAGCTGCTTGTGGCAAATCCTCACTGATACTGGCATTCAGGGAGTATAGTGTGAATTTAGAACAATGCACTGCAAATACTACTAGTGCATTAAAAGTCATTATTCCTTTGTCTAGACACATTACTGAAGAAATACTTGAACTCTAAACCATGGTAACAAAAAGAGCTTTCATACACAAGTACATGTGCTCTAAAACAGCAAGGCTCTCTAGTAGGTGTTTGGCTAGGTAATATAAAGGCACTCAAAGATATATTTTACTCAAGCCTTAAATCTGACATTGCAAAGGAGCAAGAGTTTCATGATGCACACAGGCCTGAGGAAATTCAGTGCTAGAGAACACTGACCCATAGCTTCACCATTTTATGACCTCCTCTCAACCTATAACTGCAGCTCAAAAAAACCTGCCAACAATGTGGTTGTAACACAAACAAAAGGAATCCAGAAAGACAAATTTTCAACCACATCAGGCACAGGAAGCCTGCCAGTCTGTAAGGCCAACAGATGATCATGGCAGAAAGGCAGTATTCAGAGAAGCTAAAGCCACTGCAGGGAACTTAAATGAACCCTCTGGGTTTTTTTTATGTAGCAGCCAGCCTCAGAACACCTGGAAAGGGCTGTCTCCCTGAACTCCTCCCCCCAGAATAACTCCACAAAATATAACCACTGAGGGTGGCTTAATCAGAAAGGGACTGCAGCAAGTGAAAAGCATCCCTCAGGCAAAATGCATGAAGCTGGGAAGAGCTTTATAATAAATGTACAGTTCCTGTACTCCGGGTTAAGCACTTTTTCATAAGTACAATTGCACAAAAAAACTGTCATGGACAGGACCATGCTCTGGCCCAGTTTAACTGATCATAAAAGCTGTGTTAATGCAAACATGCTAGGAATTAACACATCAGCTTTCCCCTGTATGAGCATGAGTTACCAATGTAATCGAATGTTACTCAGTGGCTACCTGAACTCACTTGGTGTCGTGGTTTGAATATCAGGTACACAAAGTTTGCTGTTCCTGTTGCTTTTCACCTGGGATCCCTCTTCTTTCTTGTACCCTGTTTCCAGCCTGAGCTGGGATAGAAGCCCCATCCCACCTGCAAGGAGCATCCCTTGCACACATCTGAAGCACATGAGGGGCTTCAGACAGGACTGGAGATCTGCTCACACTTCATGCTTGGACACTTCTCTCTGTAGGTTTCTTACTTCCCTTCTAAAGCAGGAGAGTTACATTTGGGGTCAGATAGTGCAAAATGAGCCAGTAGTGTTTGAATTAAGCCAGGTCCTTGTTGGCATGTTTGGATAGCTGTGTCTCCTGCTGGAAGTAGTTTCAGTAGGCTTGGACTAGGAAATGTGTAAAACTACTTCAACCACAAGGAACACAACTTATGAGTAATTCTTTGATATTTTCTCTCCAGATGGCTTCTGCATCAGGTCAAATAGACATAAGAGTAGAGTTACAGTTCTGTTCCCCAGGGAGAGAGCATGGCTGGGGGAGCTGTATTTTTGTGTGGGCCAGAAGCTGAGGAGTGACCAAGGCTTCTGTCCAGCTCTGTAGGAACGTGCCTTTATCAAGGAGCTGCAAACTCCAAATCTCCAGCACACGTATGATACAAACAAGGGGGTTTATCTTCCATGGTAGGATGTTGTGAGGACATTTCACATCAACAGCCCCATTTTTTTTATTTCTGTTTGTTCACAAGCCTCTTAAAAGTGCCTATGCTGGCAAACTGTGATGGTTTTGGCATCAGGGCATCGTCCCAACCTACCACACAAACCTTTGGCAGCAGTGTGAGGCATTGCAGCAGTGCCAGCACTGCAGCTCTGCCCTTCCCAGCACTGTGTGCTCTGCAGCTGCCAGGACACCTGTAAAGCCCAGGGCACCTGTGTCCAGGGCAGCAGCTGATGCTGCCAAAGGCTTTTGGCTCCTCTGAGTGGCACACAACAAAGAATAACAGCAATCTCACATGTGCTGGATAGAAGCAGGCAGAAGTTGTTTATGTCTTCACAACGAGAAAGAAAACACTGTGTCTCAAATTCAGGGCAACTAATGCACATTTGTGGGAGAATTTTCAAAATAATGATTCTGAACAGCATAAAATTAAATGTATTACAATAAAATAGCATATTTTACTCTTCAAATTATAGTGCTTGACCTTAATAAGCATTTCATTAAAAGCAAGTTTTAAATGAGTATTTTCATGTAAATGGCTCTGCTCCTTCAGAATTAGTCTATTGAAAAATGAGTTAATAGCAGATTTTTAGTCAAAAAATTCAGGTTTGTAAAAAGACTTGATGAATAACAAATCTGTGGATCCCCTTTCTGTTACTCTACACTGTTTGAGAGCATTGAGTTGAAGTTAGCAAATCCATTTCAAATTGGAGATAAGCCTTGCTATACCCTTTCATTCCTCCTTAATGATTAAGCTTGTGCAGTATTATTAAAGGATTTCTCACTGATATGAACATTTCTTGTACATTAAGTTGGTGAACTGTTATGTTACCTTTGATAAGTATTTATGCATCTTTAGCTCACTCATATCCATATCAAGATTATTTTAGTATAAAAATATCATTCATCAATGTGTAGATGTGAATAAATGAGGAATTCTTAATAGTAAGAAAAAAATCCCATAAATTCAATGGTGTTCAATATCTTTTTGTGGGTCCTTGTACAAACATCACCCTTTGGCAAACATCTCATATTAGAAATTTTTTTGCTCAGAGATATTTGAGGTTCCTTTGGCAGAAATGTTTTCCATTAACATTTAAAAATTGGATAGTATAGTCAAACTCTGTTTTGCAGAACTAGTACAAACTTTTTAAATAAGCTTTTTATGGCATTACCTTCAATATATAATGGCAATATAAAATCAGGAAGGAGCTTCTTTGCTTCACCAGTCTGGCTGTTTCAAGAAGATGACACAGAGGAACTGAACATCAGTTCTAAATGTATTCATATGATGGAGGATCCAGTTTGCTTTCTTGTCTAAAATTATTGTGACTCTGATTGATGTCATACTTTCAGCGTTTCTCATTTTAAATACTGAAAACAGCAGTATTTTCAACCTAGCCCAGAATTTAACTCTTTCAAACAAATCTGTTTCAAAGGTCAATGCTGAGACTTTCTGACCTTTCACAGTAAAAACAATTGAAAAATTTCAGGACAGTAGAGTGCACCATGAAGGTGCTGCTCAAATGGAAACCAGTGTTGCAGGGCCTCCAGGACAAACATCTTGGCTTTGCTCTTACACACGTACACAAATCCAACATTTGGCTTTACTCAGACTCTCAAAATGAACTGAGCAGCTAAATTTGATTGCATTTTATTTTCAGCCTAAATTGTACAGTGTTGTTAGGGATTTCTACCTATGTGGAAAAAAAAAAACAACCCAAACCTAAAATAAATTACTTGAAGTGAGACCAGAAAATGGATATATTTAAGAACTTTAGCGAAATGAGTCAGAGATGAATCAGCCACAATTCACTGATGTAGTTGTAAGAAAGATCTGCTGTTCCAGCTATGACACAGAAAGACAAAAGTTCCACATTAAAACTAAGCTATTGAAAGTGAAAATAATAAAGATTTTAAAAACGGAATGAAAAGTACTTTCCATAGAAAATTATACTAGAATTTATTTCCAGAAGCAGTTTCCAAATGCAGCTACTGAATTCTTGAGACAATTTTGTATTCTAAAAAAAGCTTAAATTTGTGCAGTTTCTGATGGCCCCAGAAAAGCTGAGGATGTAGGACAAACCTGTTCTTTGTGTAGTCTGCGATGCTGGGATGGGAGCACCACTTCCTGTATCTGTGCCATTTCAGCTGTGCAAGTGCAAGGCCTGAATTCTTCACATCCAAAGAAAAGTGTGGAAATAACTCTTATTATTGGCATACACATACTTGCTAGAGCACAACTGTCTTGGAAACATATTATTGCTGGAGGCTATTTATTATTTCTTAATAAAATTTAAATGCCAGTACATTCCAGAGGCTTTCTTGCAGAAGCATCTTGATTTATCATCAATCTTTTCAAATCTTCTTGTCTGCGGTTGAAAATAATCTAAGCCTGGTCATTGATTCTCTTTCTATGATGTTGGTTGACATCAGCAGTTGGGTAGTCAAAACAATGCCATAAATAAACTTGAATTATTTTTAGATATGAAAATAACAGTAGTTAGAGATCAGGGCTGATGCTGCAAATGAACTTGAGTTATTTTAATGCACACTGGAAACAGATACAGAAAATGAAAATAGAGCTAGGGAGGATGCTGTGACAAGAGCCCTGCTCAGCAGCATCTCTGGTTTATCCCTGAACTGTAAAGTACAGAGGGAAAATACACAGCTTATCTGAATAATTACCAAGCCATTTGGTGTGAGCCTGCCTCTCTCCTTAACTTATTTCCCTTTCTGGAATTGGGGGTTCCCATGTATCCAATGCTCATTAAGAAGAATAAAACACAACTAATAGGCTTGGTCCAGAGGGCTGTGAGCTTTTTGTAGTTAGGGATCTCCCACACAGATATGTGATGGCAACCCACTGTTCCAACTTGTCTGCTCCTCTTCTGTTGAAATAAAATACTTTCATCTGTCATTTTTCTATGATTTTTAAAAAGCCTTTAGTATATCTTGTTTAACAGTTCCTACTGGGTTTTAAACTGCTGGAGCAGGATGGGCAGCAATCACTGTAGCTCTGGGACAGAAGGCTTTCTCACTCAACCCAGCCAACTGGTCAGCTGCTCACCATGTCACTATGTCTGCAGGGTCTGACTCATTTATTTCAATGGCTGTGGAAGTCAGTGACCTTTAATGCTGCAGTTACTATTTCACTGCTGGCTACATCTTAAATTACACCTTTAGCTAGGTCGTTCCTCATGCCCTGGAACTGAGGAGGTGGATAACTGGGGACATCAGGGACATTAGTGGCAATAGTCCTGAGGCTGCCACACGGCCGACCCTGACAGCTCTGCAGCTGCACAAGCTGGCACCAGGGCTGGCCTGGATCTGCTGAGAGCAGCCCTGAGCCCAGGGCAGCCTGGAAGGGCTCCCAGCAGGAGCTGAGTCCCGGGTTAAAAGTGGCTTTCATCCAGGCACTTCTCTAACTCTGCTGCAAGTCTAGTTTTTCCAGTAATGTTAGTACCCTTAGCATTACCTTCTGATTTATTTCATTAAGCACAGGCTGTCTGATATTAGACTCTTTAAAATGTAACAAATCTGTTTATTTAGAATATGCTGATAAATAGCTCCAATTATCCTGATGTAACTCATGGCAACACTTCTGGGAATGAAATCTCTATAAACACGTGCAGCAGTGTATGGCTCTTGTCTTGGTGTTGGTTTCAAGAGACTTTACAAAAGGTAGATGCTGAACCTCATCCTCATAGGAAAAGTTTGGTGATACTTTACTTTGAAAAGATAATATGAAGAAACAAAGAGACAGCTTACTTTGGTGGTATCTAAAGCAAGAATGTTCATACAAAATACTTTTTACAGAGCATTGTGTATTTTTACCACAGTTGTGTGAACTACTAAAATTAAACCTCAGCTTTGAGTATTGTCTAAATGGTTTGAAACATTTTCTGTTTCCTTAGGAAATAGCAGCCCTTTCTACTTACTTTAATTTGCAAGCCATAAAGAAAGTTACTAAAATGCCTTTTGATCTGTAAAATTTTTAATGGCTCACATTGACATTTTATAGAAAATGGCAAGAGAGTATTCAGCCATTAGCATTTTTACCTTTGTTTTGGATTTTGTTTTGGGTTTGCTTTATTTTAATATTAGGTGAACAGAAATAGGAACATAAAAAGATGAAGTAAGAATATGTTCTTACCTATTGAGAAACAAGGTTGCAATATTGGGAACCATTGCAGATGCTAATTTCAAAACACTGCCATTCCTCACAGTAGTTGTGGCAAATTGCACATTTAATGATCTCAGTCTAATCTTTCTTACTGGGGCAATGGAACTCCAGAACTTGAAATTTTTTCTTGTTTTTAAATATCACATCCACCTATTTTTTACTTACAGCTTTTGAAGGATAAGCTAAAACTAAATTAGCAATAAAATTTAACAAGTTTCAGAAACTGGCCACCCTTATTGTCTTAGTTCTGCATGGTTCATGTTTAGTTACAGTTTCTGTTGGGTTTTTTTCTTTCCCATTTCATCTGGGGATGAGAAGTCTAAGAATTTGTTCAGTTGTGATGGCCATTATTTTCAATGACAATAAAAGAAGATTATAAAAACTAGGAAATAACAAAGAAATGCAAATTGGCATTGATGACTGGACAAATGTATTGAACTATCATATTCCATATTTTAGGAATTTTTATGTCAGCTTTCTCTGAAGAAAAAATGGTAAAGTTAAAAGAGATGTAATCTCCAGTAATAAGGAAACAAGTCTTCAGAGCTTGTGTCGCTGCTGCTTTTCATAGAAAGACTTTTCTTACAATTAAATTACTAATTAAAATATTTTCACTGTCTGTAGCTGTCTGTCTACTCATCTTGTACCTGTAAATTGTAGATAAATTCTGAAAAGGCTGAACCACAAGATAGTTCCTCTCTTACTTTCAGTGAGTGGAGAACATTTTCTTTATAGTGGCAGTTGGCATTGGCGACATCTGGAATATAATCAGTGTTCTCTGAAGATTTACAGTCCAGCACTGTCTCACTCGAGTTGCTCATGATACAAATTTTTCCTGTATAAAAATTATGTTGCATTAAAAAAAAATGGAATGGACAGATCACTGGGTGATTCTGGGTGCGAGGGATGTGTGTTTGAACCAGAACTGGTGAAAGGTTTTTGTAAGACCCACCCAGAATATAACAACAGGTTAGGGAATGCTGTTATGGAAGTGAACTGGTGTGGATGTAGTTGTTTAACAACCAGAGAGATTTAGCTGATACTATTTTTGAAATGCTTGTGTATGTTGAAGACTGGAGGAAAGGTCATATAAAACTTGAAATTTCACAACAAAGAAAGAAATTATACTTATTGTATTTGAAGTCAATCCACCTGCCTGAGAACTGAAATAAATGGAGAGTTCAGTTTTGGTTTTGGTTTGAAATATGTTATCCATGGTAATGCTAAGGATGGGGATGAAGTGAAAATTGTAAATTCTCACATAAAAGCTGATTGTATGGTAACCTTGGCACAACTAAAAGACAGAAAAATTAGAGGATGAAATTTTTTTCCCCCCTGTCCTTTCAGAACATAGTTTGTCTCTTATTCTCACTGCAGTTTAGCCCCACAGTTTAGCCCCTCCTGTCACCTTCCCAAGCAGCAGATCAGAGCGAGTGTGCTGAGAAGCTATCAGGAGGGTTGTACAAAAATAAAAGGTCTACTTAAAAAAAAAAAGGAAAGAAAAAGAAAAAAGAAAATAAATCTCTAACATTTTTCCAAGTTTCTGTATGATAGCAGTAAGTCAGACTGTTTAATTGAGATGTCCTAGATAGTTTTCTCCCCAAAGGACTTTTGATACACAACTTCTGGATGAGAAACTGAATATGAAAATGGCTGAATTTTATCCATCAGTTACTATAGAAGTTTTAATGTGTGATAGTCACTGGTGTAGTATCTGCTGAATCCCACTAACTGTAGTTTAGTTCAGTCTATAGTTTTATAACTGGACCCAGAGGTTAATTTTATTTTATCATTTTATTCTTGATTACAGTTTCAGTCATCCAAAATTTGATTCAGGTTAACTGTTGAGTAGCAAATAAAGGAAGGGAATGGGTCCCTATGAGCTCATTGCCTGAGACTTGTTCAAATAAATTGCTTGGTGATTATTTATGCGTTAGTTATTCTTTTTCAAGAAAGGTCAAAACCACTAACACTTTGAGAGTATAAAATGGAAAAGAAACCATATTTAAGAATCTAAAGAAGAAAGAAAGTATGTACAGTTACAGGGAATGATTATTTAATTTCAGTCTTGTTTTTTTGACACTCATGGACCTTCAATTCTTCATTCATCTGAACATTAAAGATAAGATCTTCTAAGGGCTTAAAGTGAATGTCTAAAATCTTCAGGAACGTATAATGATTTCCAAAGTATTTAAATTCATTATTAGCAAAGGAAAGTGCCTCATGCCTTTGTGATTTCAGTAAGGATTTGAACATAAAATTTTTCTGAGTTTCCAGGCTTGTTTTATACCATAATGTGTTCAATAATTTTGGCTAATTCTTTAATTCCTTTGAAATTAGCTTCTTAAATGAGGATATTTTCCAGATCCTTAACTTCTATTTTACAGTACTAAAAGACAATGGAAAGTTTGACTTTTATCACTTTGACACACAAAAACTCCATTGACAGAGTGTTTTACACCGTTAAGAAATTTATTAAGGAGATTAAATTATTGCCTCCAGTAACTGCTGAGGATAACAATACTCTTTTGCCCAGAAGTTCCGAAAGCACATATTCGAGTCTCCTTGGGCACTGTGAAAGTGCTCAGTGCTGTCTTTTAATTGTGTTTTTGGAATAATTACACTATGGGGTGATCATTCTGGGCAATTTTACTTGTCTGCCAAGAATCTTTAAATCTTCCAAAGCTCTCATTTCACTTCAATAAACTTTTTCTCATTATATTATTGCAGGAAAAAAAGGATAATATAGATAATTTAGCAAACCAAAAATTTTACTTTTTAACATTGGAATAATTAATTTTTAGTTATTGAAATACTATCTGCATTATTGATGCTTCAGGAAAACATATAATAGCTTTTCTATAAACAAAAAAAGGAGTATTAAATTTGTAATAGACTTCAATTACACTGACCCCATTGATAATCCTAGTGGGTTTTAGTGGGATCAGACAGAGACAGGGTATTTGATCAGTAAAAGCTGGGCAGAATATGCTCTCCTCGTCATTTTTTCTAAATTAATTTCTAATGCTTCTTCTCTGGCAACATTCAGCTCTCTTGCAGAATGGAATGGTGGGAGATAAGAGACAATTCTGTGAAAAACATTTCTGACCTGATCCAAAACATGAGCTAACCATTTTTATATCCCAAAAGTTGTATTAAAATTTTAAAACTAAGGATAAGGGGTTTTTTTATTGAGTTGAAAAATCTGGATTTGATGGAAACCAAGTTGCAGGAAAAGTTTACAGGCCTGCATTTGTTGCACATAAACCATGTCAGTGGTAATGCCAGTGCAAACTACTGCAGTTTGCAGGTGAATCACTCAAATTAATGCTGAGGCTGTGATGACTGCAGAACTTTTGAGGTCTTACCAGCAATTACTGGGCACAAGGTAATATTTATACCTAACTGAATGCTCTGCTTCCATTTTCCCTATCTGCCAAGGTGAAGCTTCCTACAAAAGTTTTTTTACCTTATGAAATTTTTGTTGGTTTTTGCCTGTTTTTCTGTTGTTCTGTTATCTCTTTGTCTCTCATAAATTTGTGCCATTAGCCAACCAATAAGGAATATGATAGGAACACATGGCTTTGATAAAGAAATCCCAGAGTCACAAAGGCACAGAGTGGCTCCAGAGGGACCTCTGGAGCTCCTCTAGCCCAGCCCCCTGCTAAACCAGGTTCACCTAGAGCAGCTTACACAGAATCACATCTGGGCAGGCTTTGGGTATCTCCAGAGAAGGACACTCCACAGTCTCTCTGGGCAGTCTGTTCTACTGCTCTGTCACCTTCTGTGTAAAGAGGATTTTCCTCATATTCAGATGGAACTTCCTGTGTTCAGTTTGTGTCCATTGCCCCTTGTTCTGTTGCTGGGATACTTTAGTCCTACTTGGTCACTTTTAGAAAAAAGTAATTCATAGTGACTCTCAGAGAATAATATTTTTTCAGCAGATAAAAAATTTCATTTTCCCCCATTATGTCATTTGTCTGTAATCATTAGAGATTGGCTTATGGGTGAGGAATAGAACTTAATATCCCTATGAAAGTTGCTATTATTCATTACATTTTTTTTCTGTGACCTCTAGACTGAGAGGCAAGAAAAGACACAGCATGGAAAAAGATCTTACACTGAAAGCAGAAATCTAAAGGCAACAGAAGAATGATACTGCTATATATATACATCAGGCTAGTAGTACAGGTGAGCTAGAAGAGTTTAAAGTTTCCTTGCCTTTCTGCATTAAGTTTAGTATTTTTTTATAACCAATCTTTCCTTAATTCACAACTGCACTCTGCAGAAAATGAGATGTGGATTTATTTCTACATAGTGATCTTGTTTAGTTTACTACAGTAAATAAGGAAAAAACTATATGATGAATTCTGATAATAATGGATGTTTAGATGAAAAAAAAATTACTTACATTAACACCAACACAATCTACCAGTAGAGTATTATATTATATTTTCCATTAAAAAGGGACATTTTCTTCATATCAAGACATTTATAGGATGCTTTGTCATTTCCAAATGCCACGGTTTGTGTAGCTGAATTCTTTGCTGTCCCATTACTGCACCCATGCCATCTTCTTTTCCGACTGTAGCCTCCCATGACAGATTTTCGGAGAGATTTCATCTGTGCCTCCATCAACAGACATAAATATTTACCTTTATTATCAAGTCTAAATTGAGAATACATTTCTCCTTTCACTCTGCATTCGGCAGGGTAAAAATGACAGGCTGATACTCCACCTAGAATTTGTTAGTTTGTAAGGGCCACACCTTTCCTCAGGGCTCTGGTTCCCTTCTTGACACAGTTTTGCCTACCCGTATGCCAGGCTCCTGTTGTGAAAAGCACCTTGCAGATTTTGAGGAAAAGCAGCCACCATGTCCCAAAATACCTGCTGAGCTAATTGCAGTGCTGAGAGACACCAGCTAACTCCCTCAAAACACCAAACAAATGAGTGAAGAGTAACCTAGTGGCTTTTAAAAAGGGTGGAAATTTTTAGTGTGCTTCTGCCAATGTGGGCATTACAATTTACAGCATGCTAGGCAGAGTCTCTGGGAGTCCTTCAGTGGTGTCAGCAGGGTGTGATGGGGCTGTGATGAGTCTCTCCAGCACTGTCGGGTTGATGGTCATTAGAAGTGGTGATAAAAGCCCAGTATTTTGTGCAGAACAGGGCCAGCACAGTGTCAGGGCTTTTTCTGCACCAGCTGGGGGTATCACTGTAGGGATTTGCATGGAGTGTCTAAGAACAAGAGGATTCTAGATAGAGGATTTGACACCTTTGACATTAGCACCTGTTGATGGTGGCAGTGCCTTGGGCTGAGGCTGCAGCACTAACCACCACTCAGTGCAGTACTTCTGAGCTATTTCACATCCAGGTTTTAGATTTTGGTGGGTAACCACTCTTCTGCACAGCAGGAGGGGAAGGGATGGGAATGAAGATGACTGAAGGCCCTGTATCTTGCAGCAGATGTACAGAAATGGACATTGCCCCTGACATGCTCAGCATTCAGTAGTGAAGGACATCATGCTGGTAATTCCACCCAAAGAATGAATATTTTTACTAATGCACTGTTGCCATTTCATACAAAGCCCACTGATCCCTGTCTATTAAATGAGTAATAGGCTCTTGAGAGTCCAGAGGAGATGGAATGAGAGACAAACACGAGGGTATCTCAGGTAAGTGGGGGATTAGAATGTCCCATGTGTGTGAAGAGGATGAGAACAGGTTGTTTCAGGAGAGCATGCAGAGTTGTCATGATACCTTCCTGTCTGAATTACTAAGCCCCAGAGCCCTGTGCTGAAGGAAGGATGCAGATTTTCCAAATTTAGAAGTCTGTACAGAGCACATTTTCTTCTTGATGCTTTCCTGTGACAGTCAATTCCAGCTGACAGCAGGAAGAAAAGATGTGTGCTGAATAAACCTTATTATTTTAAAAGTTTTATCTTTTAATGTGCAGTGTGTGCATTTCTGGGAAAAGAAAAAACAAACCAAAAAACCAAATTAACCAAGTTTATAATGAACTGTAAAATCATAATGTTTTTCAAGAAATAATGCAATACAAAAACATTCAGAACCTTCTGTGTTATAAAGAAAAGTCCAGAAATTTATTTTCTCTAAGAGAATTAAAGATGGATGAATCAGCTTCTGGTTATAATATGCTGCTTTTGTTTTTTAACTTTTATTTTCCACTCTAGATAGGACATACATAATTGGTTTTTTGACCTTTTTAAGGGGTGCATACTGAGCCTCTCAGCTTGACCAGATCTCCCACTTCTATGTAAACAAAATACAGCTGACAAAAGAGTAACAGTGATAACTTAAAATAATTTCCAAGCTATTTTGTGTCTCAAATCTAAAGTGGATCAGTGTTTCTGTGTTTAAAATGTGTTAATAATATGGCAGGCAGGCTGCAAGTAAAAATAGTCCTTATCTGATGCCCAGTGCATGTTTGTATCCTATTAACCTATTTCCCTAAGCCTCGGGAATCCAAGGGATAGAAGTGTAGCTCATTGTCTGCTTTGAATACATAAGCTGTACACTTGGGCAAAAATAGCTGTACATCCACCTAAGCCCATAAAAGTGACAACACAGGCCAATGAGCCAAGCATCTGAAGAGTGGCTGGACAAATTCTTAGGAAACTGAAAACTCCTTAAAAGATTTTTCGGGGGCAATTGTGAACAAGTGCATTTATGGAGACTTTTAAGCAATTTGTAAAGAAAAGAAAGGATCAAGTTTCCAACACAGGTCAGTGTTAAGCTGTTTTGGCTGGCCCAGTCCTCAAAGGGACAGCCAGACCTGTGCAGAGAACGCTGCTGTCAAGTATGCAGAGCAACCCTGAAATGCAGGAGTGAGTAGAGGGTTGAGGCATATTCCTTCACATTCTGGAAGCACATAGTGCATGTTTCTGATGATGAAGGATTTCTTTCCAGGACAGCTATTTCACTTGACTAGTCAAGAGGCTTGAGGGGCACTGGGGCACCTTGAAAACTGTCTGTGTTTTATATACAAACTTGAGGAGTACAAACAACTTTTCAAAGAGTCTCATTGTTATTGAACTCACAGTCAGATGATGTGCTGATTATTGTCCTAATAAATCTCAACTGTGTAGAGCTCAGATCAAGATTGACTACCATGTTGCCATGTAGTTTAGCTGGAATAGGAGAGCAGTGAAGGGGAAAAAAGACTCATTGGAACCATCAGATTTCTCTTTAATAGATATTGTCTGGGCACTATTCTATAAAAACCTCACAGATGGCTGACTGGCTCTAAACCACCTTGGATTAGCAGTATATCTTTATAAGATTCTCTACTCTTCAAGCTTAGAAGTTCTCCTTGTGAAGCTGTTACAGCTCCAGTCAAATCTTATTGCAGCTAAAGAAAAGATTGCAGTGCTTTTTTATTGCAAAAGTATTCTTCATTACACATATGGCTGCCAACTGCTACTGGAAATTATTGCCCCAATGGTACATATTTAACTCCATTTTATCTCACTTAGATTTTACTCATTAAGATTCCACTCTGATGTTAGCAAAAGTCAACAACTGCTTATGTTTGGTAGTTTACATAATTGTAGAGAATAGAGATAGATGGAGCTTATTTTTGTGAGTTTGTTCTTTTCCACCATATTGAAGAGATCGAAATTCAATGTGCTGCTGTATGTCCGTTGTTCCTGGGTTGTGATAAAATACAAACTGCCTCAAATGGAACATTTTCATGAGAAATCAATGAAAACTATGCAGCAGATGTACCAATAACAAAACCAAATTCACAGAGTACTGCAAGTATTGGCAGAACCTTTGGAGCTATAAAGTTATAGTAGTTTTGTTTGGTAGCATGAATTTCTCTTTACCTCCAGGTTACCTTGAGTGATGTTTCAGAGCCTCCTAACTGAGACCTTTCTGTGCTCAAAAGCCATTAAGGTAAGTGCTCTAGTGACATTTTCCATGTGAATTGGCTGCTGTGGGGAAGGCTGGATCCCAAATCAGCACCATCAGATGTTCCCATGAGCAGCCAAAGATAGACACTGATTAAATGACTTTAACCCTCCCCTGTCTCCTCTTCTATCATTTCCATAAAGCACCTGCCATTCCTCTAACAACTGAAAGGTATATAATAGCAATTTTACTAGAATATAAAGAGAGATGTAGCACTTGAATTGTCTCAAGAGGCATAAATAATTGCCATAAGACCACTGACCTTTATGTTACTTTACTGTACAGCCTTTTACTGAAGTTAACATTACTGAAGAGAAATAACTTGAGTACCTGGCTTCAGTTAATTGTCTAGTGAAAAGAATTGCTAATAAATTGCCTCATTCCAAGGCTGGGCATTGCAGGAAAATCTACTTATTACATATCTTGAAATGTTCAGCTAGCAGAAGTGGTATCCTTAACCTTAAACAGAAATTCAGCCTTAGAAAATTATGCTTAAAAAAACATATGTAATGGCAGAGCTTGCAAACAAGGAAGGATGGATTAGATTAGACCTTTGCTGATACAATACCTTATTTTGGTAGCTGTCTTCCCCTTGAATTCAGTCAAAAGGTGTTGAACATATTAAATAGCTGTAATTACATCCTTGATGCTCTATTCCACTCTATGCCAGTTTTATATTTCTATGCAGCTCAAAGATCTGTAATAGTTTTCAGGCCTGAATGTGGTTCTGCAGTTCATTTCTTTATGAGTTTTCTTCTTTTGGGAAAATGAAATCCAGTAGAAGACAGTATACCAAAAATAAAGAGCTTTTCTAATTTTGGTCCTCATACATGGATTTTATTTCATAGCAAATTTTAAATGCTGCAGTTTAAACTATTCATTTGCTTTTCCTGCTATTCTGACTCTCTCAAAACAAGTCAAATAGAAATGAGCCTAGAATACAGCCACACAATATATTAAAGCCAAGAATAATGGGAACTGAAGCTGAAGCACATTTGTAGCTATCATTCCTCAGTTGAATGTTGATATGGCAATCCATGGTTTGATGATGCAGGTCTTTATGATTTTTTTAAGTCACTGGGTTTTTTTCTGAATTAATTCATTCAAAACATTAATATTCCACCTGCAGAGATACTATTAAGCCATACAGCTTCAAGAAGATATGAAGGGCTTTGCTACAGCTTTCTGAAAAAGGATTTCTGAATTCTTGCCTATATATTTAACACCTTATCTACTGAAAAGTAGCACTAGGAAAATGTAGTGCAAGAAACACATAGAGTTATACACAAAGGGAATATATAATCTTGGTGTAATCTTCAGGGATTCACTATAAATAATTTCTTTTGAAGATGTGTATATGTCTGTCAATTATCCAGATGTTGTTATGTTTAAATGCAGTTCAATGAAAATCAGATTTTCAGCAGGATCTATCTTATTTGAATGAGGTATCATTGCTGCTATTGATTTGTGGTTTTTAGCAGGTAATACTGTTAGAACTCTGCACTGGAGACAGTGGGGTAAATCTGGATCTTTGTGAAGCATCATGCTGAACTCAGCTCATCTGAATTCCTGTGGCAGCAAATAGCCCAAGGTTGATGCTGTGTTCTCTGTGTCTGCTCCTGAGCCTTATTATCCAAGTCACCTCCCCAGCAAAGTCAGGTTAATGTGGGGTGAACACTTTCCATTGCAGGGGCTGATAGAAATGGCACCTGGAGCTCATGGCTTTATCCAAACCCAGGGTGTGCTCAGGGCCTGCAGCTGTGCCCTTCTGCACACAGCTAAATACATCATTTACTGGGCATCTAGACACTCTGATAAGGACAGGATACCAAAGCCAAAGAAAACCTAATCAGATGTAAACACCATTTCCTTGCTTCTTACTCTGCTAAGAAAAAAATATAATAAAATAATAAACTATTCCAGGTTCCAAAACTGAGTGATGATAAGAACACTGTGACATTTTCAGACAGGTCTTCAGTGAACCTGTATTGTTCATGGAGTTTTGACAAGCCCAGGAGTAAATTCCTTCCAATTCAAATAGCTTTTTTCAGCTTTTAAGGAGTAAAGGAAATTGAGTTTCTTCAACTATAATATGTGTAGTAATTGCCACAGTTTCTTTTCAATGGATGAAATAAGTGGGACTCTGTAAAGCTGAACAAAAACATGGCTCATGTTCTCATGCTTTCTTGGACCAGGACTCTTTTAAAATGGAGCAATTTTTCTACAACTTATCTGTCCTCACTGAGATTGGATAAAAATTATCCTAGGATTCCATGAATAACTTTTTCCCCAATACCACAAAAGCTGAAGTGTACAGCTTCCAGATTAACAGTGTAGCCAAATCCTACAAATCATGGCAGAAAACCCATGATATCTAAAAAAAAAAAAAAAATTTAAAAAAAAATTTAAAAAAATGCTAAAAGTCTGCACAATGTCTACTTGCACACTGCCAAAGACCTTTTTTAAACACTGTCAGTTCATTAAAGCTAATTTTGTCTAGCGATATAAAATACAGCCAAACTATTAATGCAGATATCAGTTTCAAATATACAGGAAGATCAAAGATGCCTAAGACTTATATTGATAAATAATCTTTTAGAACTCTTATTCCAGGTTATTATCATATTTTCAATTTAAATTAACTTCTGTTGCTCTGTGTCTTTCACAGGTTTTAAGTGTGGGTCTTACTGACACTGAGTTAACTGAAATATTTCTGCAAGAGATAATAGTACAAGTCCTGAGAGTCTCCTTATACATAATGCAATTTGTTTAATATGTACAGATTAAGGGGCTGATTCATCCAGGGATTTAAACACAGGAGTAGGCTCATTTGAAGCCAGCAAGACTAACTAAACTGAGAAAACAAAGCAAAGTACTTAATATCTGACACTCAGACCTAAAATAGGAATCTAGAAATAGATCTGTAACTGCAGTTCTCTAAAACTGTCTGCTAGATCATCAAAATTTGTCTTAATTAGGAATCAACGTTATTTGAAGCTGAGGATTTGTATTTTTTTTTCTTTTTTTGTAGTTTGTACAGTTTTTGATATGTATATTTTTAAAAGCAAATCGAAATCAAGTTTTAGGTAGAGGAAATGCCAACTCAGCATCTGTCTCCCTGTGCCAACTGCCCAGAGCCGAGGGTGAGGACAAAGTGAAGACCATGGAGAGGAATTTGAGCAGCAGAATGTGCAGTCTCCATTTATTCCATTTTCTTACAAAATTACCGATTACTTTCAGGGCTAAATTATCCAAATATTATTCATTCTTTTTCCTTAGATTCCCTAGAATTGACAAGCTATTGAACAAAAAGGATCACTCTTGCTAAAAAAATTTGGTTTTGTAAAAAGAAATGCCATAATAGTATAATAGATTTAGAGCATTTAATTTCTTGGTTTTACTCTGATAAAAATTAAAAAAAATCCAAACAAACAACATTTTGCTCACCCCATAAGTCTACCTGAAACACTACTAAAAGTCAGATTTACTCTTAAACTTTTGTTTTTAAACAGCCTCACTTGGAGTGTGTCTGCTCTGGGGAACTGGAGGAGAACAACAGCATGAACCTCCTGTGTTTGCACAATGCAGTTCAAGCTCCCATGGACATGGATGAACCCACTTGGACACCAGCGACCCCTCATGAAAGACAAATGAAGCTGCTCATGAGATCCATGCAGAATAGCTGATGTATGCTTTTTGTTCAATTCACAATTTATTTACATTTATTATCCCTTATCACAATGCTTGTCTGTGTGCATCAACAGTTCCCATGCTGGTACAGTGGGAGGCATAATTCCCCTCTGTTTGAGTTGTGGATTTCCTTTCAAAAAGCCACGAACACAGGACAATGAAAAAGAGCTACTCCAGCACATCATGAGGGAATACAGCAGAATCTGATGGAATATTCAGCACAGCAGTGTGAATGCACAGTGAATGTATGCAGCTCCCAAAATCCCTGGAAAACAGATAAGCATAGTTCTATTCTGGAGGAATTTTTTTTGTGACTGGGGAGTCTCAGCATGTGGGAAGTCCCTTAAGCCTGGTTTTCCTTGGTCAAGTTCCTATGTTGCAACTATTTTTCTCTTTCCCAAGCTCATTCTCTCATGTAAGCACCAGATTTCAGTGGATAAGTCAATGGTTTTTTAATCATTATTAGAGTCACTCTAATGGTGTAGCTGTCAGGGTGCATTGATACTAATTTTTTAGAGATTTAAAACTTTCTTGTCATTGATACAGCACCAAAGCAACCTCCCAATTCACTAAGTTGCAGTTTCTCAGTAGAGCCACGTAAAGGCTTTCAGCATCTCCATCCTCCAATTACTTTTGATGCTCTCTGTTAATTTCAATACTCGCTGTGGCTTCCTGTATCTTGAGGAAGCAGCTCTGGAACTGTCATTGACTTCCTCTAGAAAGCTGGTTGTTTCCAAGACACAAAATCTTATTTAAAAGCTCTGAACCATCCTCTGATACAAAGAGTATTAGTAAAATTTCATAGAATTTTTACTGTATGAAATATTAAGCAACTAAACAGATAGTTCAAAATTAAATAAAGAAATAACAGAGGAACTGAACAAACATTTGAAGCCTCTCAGGCATTCAGGAATCACCAAGTGAATATACTATTTCTGTGACACCTGTGAATTCTTTTTTAAGTATATTTGAGTATTTGTAAGTACACTGAAATTCAGTGATCTGAGATTTATATGGTTGTACAAATACTGCCATTTTATTCTTTAGATTTACTGGTAGTTTTGGAAGAAAATTATCCAGGAACTGAAAATAGCAGTGAGGCAAATCAGCCAACACACTGATCCAATGTGTAGATATAGCAAAGCACCCCTTTAATTTTTGGTTAATTTACTGAGGGAATTTGTGAGCAGTATTAAAGCATATGGCAGCACATGTGGCCACCAGGCTCCAGTGTGTAGCTGAGCATGGCTTTTCCCTGTTAGCCATTTATCCAGGGGCTAAGCCAGGGCAGGAGGAACTCACTGTTCTCCAGCTGTTGGGGAATTTGCAGTCCAGACCAGAGCTCTGCTGAAGCTTCTCTCCTGCCCCAGATGTGCTGCAATTATCAGCTGTTCTAGGAGGGAGCACTGCTGGTGAGGGGAGAACAGAACTCTGCCTAACCTTGTGTGTAGAGGTTGCCAGGAAACAGAGTTTCTTCTGAAATCTCTGAAAGAAACTTAGTTTTGGTTTCTAGAGATTACTTAGGGAAGATATTTGAACTTTCCTGAAAGGAAGAAATGCAAATGAGAGGATTGAATCAGCTCAGGTTTTAAAAAATTGAAACTCATGAAAGTGTAAACAAAGGTGATGGTTCTGGTTGATTTGCACAACTGTGCTTGCCAAAGTTAAATGTGCACAGACTTCTCTTCCCCAGAAACAAACAGGCTGGAGCTGAGACTTTTAAAGAACCCCATTTAACTTCAACCCAGCTGATTTATCTCATCTATGTGTAAATGAGAAATAGTATTGAGGTATCTTTAAAAAGCAGTATATTCACTTATCTCAAACTCATCAGGTGGGCCCTAGACACTGAAGGCATTTGCAAGGGAGAATAATTGCTTGCAGCTGAGGAATATAGACTTTTTTCTGCAGGCATAATATTGCATAATATGTGTGCTCAGGGTACTGATTTATTCTGGTTAAAGCAGAAAATGAGCCCATTCAAACATTAGTGCTACTGTAACAAGAAACATAGAACAGCCACCATTCCCATCACAAGAGTTAAATCCTCATTCTGGATTTCCTAAAAACCTTCTCTGTTCAAATACAGAGAGAAATAGGACAGAATATTAGGTGGAAACATTTGTTTAGTAAACATATAACAAAACTAAAATAGGAAGCATAAGAGAAACAAAAGAAAAGGAATCATTCCTTGAGTTAAGGCTGTCAAACACCTTTTGCTGGCTTGTAAATGAAAGCTTATTCAGCTATTCTTTCTCCTATTAAGTATTGGAGGTCTCCATAGCAACAGCCATTTTGCAAGATGCATATATTTCATGATCTGGATATTGAGCAGCTGAGTAAAGTGGAATGGGAAATGCTATAACCATAGCACAGGACTTTTTAAAGTATTTTCCAGGGAAAGAAGCACTACCTACTGCACAGAGGAACAGTTTTCTTGATATTAATGGTAATTTTAAAAGTTTAGATTTTTTCTAAAGAAATTATGCACTTCCTTTTCTGTTCTTGCAGTCTTGTGTTGTGTGATGTGAATTTTTAAAGATAAAGGTGGTGTTACCAGCAGGTTTCTGTGTCTGTGAAATTGCCTTCCAAGTGGACAGGCTGTGTCCACACCATTGGGATGAGGAGAAGCCCTCAGACACTGCAGATGTGCTCCCTGACAGGGCTGCAAACAAGGACTTTACTCTGAACTGAATTCATCCTCTTTTCCATTCTTATGGGATCAACCATGAGGTCCTGCATATTCTTTTCCCCCTCATGCTATTAAATTTTCTCAGAGATCCCTCAGGCAGCCAGCCTTGAATGCTCAATTGGAATAGCTGATAGCTCAGCATATTTGTGAGCTGTGTGGTACATATTTGTACCATATCTGAGGTACATTGTGTTCTCCATAAGAACATTACCTCTTTTTCCTTCTCCTCTATGAACAACAGGTCATTTTCTGCCCTATTTTGACTACAATGTCAATAACAAATTGGAGCCAGGGGCAGAGCTGTTAAGCCCTGATAACTGAAGCATGACTTTCTTCAACATGAAGCAAATGTATCTACCCTAGAGGAAATCTGTTATTTTATTTTTCCTTAAGCTAACTGGAGGTTTGTTTTGCATTGACTCAGCATGGCAGCTTAGGCACTCATCCTTTCACATAGGTCCCATAAACTTTAACAAGAGCATACCACACCTGAAAACACTGAGTTCTGTGAGTGATGTTTCTGTTGGAGTTCATGCTTACCACAGCTAACTAGCTAAATACAGGGGATTTAAGGAGAGAATTAAAATGTCCTGTCTGTCAGGAATTGCTACAGGCACTTTTATTAACTGGATTATTAATCTCCATAAAGCACTTATTAGCTAAATATTGTTTTCTATATTTTCAGAGATAGTATTGGCAGAGATGTCTGATTTTCCAAAGGAAACAAAAAATGTCACTGCTGCATTTCCATTAAGGAGTAGACAGGACCCCCAGGGTGTTAATCCAGCTCTTTGATAGGCTGAAAATCTCAGGAAGCAAGCAGAGCACAAGCCACAGGCAAAGTTCTGGCAATTAATTTTCTTTTCTCTCCCTCACTGGATTTTACTAACTTGGCTATTGGTGGCTATACATGTTATTTTAATGGTCAGGTCCAACACAATAAAACAACCACAAACTATATTTGAGTTAGTCTTTACTATGTAAGAGTAAGTTCTACAAGTCTTACCTTTAAAAAATGTAAGATCTTTGGGGTACCCTTAGATACTGGACAGCTAGATCTGTTTCTATAATATATAAAAGAGAGTGGCTGAAGAATGACATCCAGACAAGGACAGCTTTTTAAGAAGAGTTGCTACAATGTTCATCAACATGAAGGCCCATTAGTGCAGAGCTGCTTGATCTGCCTCTGCAACGCTTCCTCAGCCAGGTTTTCTTATGGAATATGTTTACTCACTGATTATAAAGATTTGGCTGAACAAGGATTGTGTAATCCGTATACTTAACCATGGAAACTGCCTTATTTATAATATTGTTGCTTATTCAGATTGTCAGAAGTGTTGGTAACATTGCAAATATTCCCACTCTGTAATTATTAACACTTAGGTTAAAGAAAGCATCCTGCAAAAACACCTGTACAGGAGTAGTTGAGACAAATTGAAGCTTAGATCAGCAGGATGTTGCTACAGGTAATGTCAGGGTTAATGTGAATGTGATTTGGAAAGATTTGCACAGAGCCACCAGCATTTGACAGAATTTCC
This sequence comes from Cisticola juncidis, assembly GCA_013400215.1. Classification (NCBI taxonomy): domain Eukaryota; kingdom Metazoa; phylum Chordata; class Aves; order Passeriformes; family Cisticolidae; genus Cisticola; species Cisticola juncidis. The sequence goes on from VXBR01010920.1 coordinate 3,315,082, forward strand.
AGTTACCCAGCAGCATCTACCTGGTAATCTCAGTGCCTTACAGCACACAGGCAGGTTTCTGCTACTGGAAGTCACAACAGAGTGACTTCTGCAGGAGATCAAAGCTCCCAAATTCAGGACAACAAAATCTCCATTTTTAAATTAAAAGAAATTAATTTTCCTTGATTTTACGTTATCAGGAATTATTTTTTAGCAAGTCCATGATCCCCTATCCCAGTGCTTTAGTTCTGCTCAGCACTATGGAAAAAAACAAGGGATCATTATCAAGCTAAAACTTTTAGCAGAAAGCAAACAATGGCAGTGACAGGCAAAGGAAGAGCAGCAGTGGAGTTGCAGCTTCGCTTCCAGGGACATGTCATGCAAGGTAACTGAGAGTATGAATTGACACAGAACAGCTTAGTTGAATTAGATTAGAGCAAAGCATGTCAATAAACAAGATTTTAGGATAGAAAAATTAGGAGAATTAACAAAAGGAAACAAAATATTCTTTAAAAAACAAAAAGGTATGATATTGTGAGCAAAATGAAACAATAATCAAATCAATGCGTTTAGAAAAAGTTCTGGTGCTTTTTAACTATTCAGCTCAGATCCCCTATGAGAGCAGTACCTCTGGACCTACAATCTCTGTTATAATTTCTCATTAGTATCATCTTACATTCTTTACCTCTCCACTAATATTATTAGAAATAACAATAAAAGCAATAACATGTATGCTCAAGGTTGGTACAGGCTTCAGGCATTCAACAATATGCTTTTTTGGAGCATTTTTAATTCCTTCCTAGTATTTACAATCCTTTTAGATAATCAAAGCTATGAGAATATTGCTTTTTCTTTTCTAGCTAAGGTTTGGTCACCTCCTGACAAAGTCTAGTAGATGATGTAAAAAAGGTTTGCTCACTCCATCTCCTGCTCCATCACCTCACTGGGCTAAAACTCCAAGCACTGCATGCCTTATAAACGAGACATGGCTCTGCCTATATGTTACCTCCCTGCTGCTTTTTTTTTTTTTTAATAACTTCCCAGATTCCAGGTTATCTGTTACAACTCAAATTTGTCAGTACAAATGCACTCAGGAAGCTGCATCAGTGTGAAGTCAACAAGATACTATAATTAAAGATATATCTAGGCAAATCCTACAGCAGGGTTTTAATGCAGCACATTGTGAGTGAGAACCTCTAGGACTCAGGAATTAAGGAAAAGAAAATAAAAGGTTATCTATTGTTTCACTGTCTTGAATCTATGCAAGACAGACCTCCTACAGAGCTACTGGTGAGTAGCCCTGGGTTAGCTCTTAGTTCCACCCAAGGAATCTCCCAGAGATCAGTGCAGTCAGGACCATCAAATCCAGGAAACCAGAAGGAAGCAGTTCAGACTGTTGTATTTGTCCTTAACATTTCTGACTGCACTCTTGTGTTTTGTCACTACACTTTATTTTTGCATAAACATTCCCTTTGGGCACCTGGACTTAACAGCAATGGGAACTTTTCAAAGTACATCATCCAAAGATGTCATGCTTGCTTCAAACTGCTTGTAGATGAAACAACAGCTGGATGAAAAGTACAATGAACAGGTAAACAGAGCAATGGGTAGATTATCTTTCATGTGGTAAGGAGCTGCCACTGTAAAGCAAGTTCTTTGTTAAAGGAAGGGTAGCCATACTTTAAAAATTATTCTTTATTTTACAAACTCCAGCCACTCCTCTGTGTCAACAAATCCTATTTGCCCTTCTCAAGGTGCCTGGGGACAGAAGGTGAATGACATGTGAGCTAGAAGATATATGGGGTAAGCCATGTTTCTCTTTTTTTTCATTTTGCTCTGACGTCAGCTTTAACTAATTTTTTGCCTGTGTCAGTATATATATCCTCAAATTGAACCTCAGTGCTTTCTCTTCTGCAGTAAGGTGCAGTTTGACCTGTTAGCTTCTCCTTTCAATAGATGTTTATGTGAAAACCTCAAAACATCAGCTGCACAGCACTCTGAGATAAAATATCCCTTGATGAGAGAGACATGTGGCAATCATGCCTCATAAAGTATAATAAGTTTCAATTCCTGAAACATCAGCATGGGTAACATTCTATCCTCCATGAGGCCATCTCCTCATCTAGGTTCTGTTATCTGCTTGCACACTGATCTCATTTTGTTTGCAAAGTGTAAAGAAGGAAAAGGGAGTAAAGTAACTCTGAGTGATAATTTGCAACCCATGCCAGATAAGCCAGTCCTGTGGAGTTGGTGCTTTTGTGGTAGGTGAGGCAGAAGGGTGTAGGTGAGGAGCAGAGTTTCTGCTCCTGTGGTATTTTTGTTCATCTGTTGCCAGTTGAATGTTGATCTCTTCATGCCATCAGTCTCTTTACAGCCTGTCTATCCCAGTGGGGAGCAGTGACAGTGCAAAAATCTGAGTTTATACATCTCTTTTTCTGTAATTTATTAAAGGTGAGAGCTGAGGCCTCTGTGAATTCAATTACTCTGATGCAAAATGCTTTCCAGCAGTTTATAAACCTGCCCCCTAGAGTTTCAGTGTTAGCAAAAAGAAGACATGCATTTTTTAAATCTTGGTTTTCTAGATTGCCAGAAAATACAAATAGTCACAACAAACATATTCTTTCTTTCTGCATCATGGCATTTCAAGAAAATATCTATGTCATTTGTATCAATGTATAGAAAATTATCTGCTTGCCTGTTGAGGTGGGATGATATTTAGTATTAACCCTCGTATCCATGCTGCTGAGTAATTTAAATCATCTTTCTCTATTGATACATCATGTGAAGGCCTAAGAAAAATATCAGTGTGTTGCACCTGATTTTTTTATAAATAAATAACAGAAATTGGGCTAATGATATTGTTTCTTACAGGAATTGCATCAATTAAAATAATGAAACACTGTGGGAGCTTCATTTCTAAAGTTCTTATTTAAAACCTAAAGAAATTCACTGTGGGCCTCAGGCTCTCTCCCGTGTGGTTTACATAAATTTGGAACATGGGAGGGTTTCAAAGCACTTATGCAACAGCAATTATGTATTTAATTACTGGCTTCAATTACATCCTGTTGTTAAATCCAGTTCATAACCAATGAACATTCTGGGCTATCAAGGCAGGAGCTTCAGACCATGCCAGACCAATCACCTTGCTTAGGCAGAGGTCATTAACTGGAGTAGTAACCCTTGTGGTATTTACATGTATGTAATAAATAAACCCCAGTAATGGTGTGCTGAGACAAGATGGGGCTGTTGGTTCCTCTGCAGTCCCAGGAGCAAGCCCAGCTCCACCAGGCACTGCAGCTGATCAGTTCTTATGTGCACCGAGTTTTGAGTCCATGACAGGCAAGTGGCACTACCAGGCTCACAAAAAGGGCTGCATAAGGGGACTGTGCAAGTTCTCATAAAAATAACCTCTGAATTTGAAGAGCCCACCCCAAACACATCACCTTCCCTTCTGTGAGATAAAATACTCATCTTTGGCAAACTCTAACATAGTTTTCACCCTGAGGCCACTAAAACATAGGACTCTGCAGTTAATATATTGACCCATACCACAAACTAAATTTTTATTTGAGTATTAACTGGAACATGGTAAGTTCTCTTCAGTAAATGAGGTTTGTATTGAATAAAATGGCTGACATGGAAGAAGCATGAATTTCTTAGTGAGTTTGCTTTTTACTGTGCTTTAGGAGCACAGTAACATAAATCACAGGACTTCCATTATTTAATTTTTAATCTCAGCTTTTAATAGCTTCATAATTCACTGTTGTTTTTAATTACCATTCATATCTCCAACAACAACAAAAAATAGGCTCAAAGGAAAAGAAATCAAGCATCAGAACCTGGTTCTGATTTAGAAATATTCATAGTATTAAAATAGAACTGTTGCTCCTAGCTAAGCTGCTTGAATTATACATTAATTCATTTCCTCTGGTTTCTGTGGTGCTATTTTGGAATATTTTTTCAACCATTGATTTACATTTTATGTTCAAGCTGAAATTCCACTTTCATATTCGAAGATATTAGGTCAGCTATATAATTTATTAATTCATCAAAGTAAATGCTGTATTCTACCACAAGTGTCTCATGTTGGCTGCTCACCAACCAGCAACTGCCACAGGGACAGTGAATCAGAACATATCTGGGGTGTCTGCAGAAATCTGATTCAGGAAAGCAAATGTAAACCCCAGTGTGCTGTGGGTGAGAGCCAGCCAGGAGGCATGTCAAAGTCCAAATGGCATCCTGAGGCAAACATGCATGCTGTTAACTATGCCACTTTGGGAAAAAGAAAACACATAATAATAATAATGCTTTGTCAGTCATTCATTTTTACAAATCTAAACTGCATCTGATGTATCTTACAGGGCTATAGAAGCTAGAATAATTGGAAAAATTCCTGATCTACTTCAGTGTGAGTACAGCCAAGACAAACTGTTCACTGCAAAGGAATAACTTGATTTAAAATATGCATTTCCTTGAGTCCAGTAGTGCTACACCTGCTTTCATCTCACACCTTTATATTTTACAAGTAGCAAGATGCAAAGAGAAGCCTCCTTTTAATTTTTTGTCTCAACCAGATTTCCCTTTAGCCTATCTCCCTGCTTTCCTGCTCTGGAGGTGGGCAGAAACCAGCATGGAGAAGGGTGAGGGAAGGTGCCACCCTGCACACCCAGAGGAGTCCCCACTGCCAAAACACTGGGGCAGCGTCTCCACTGAGCACCCAGTTTGGATCATTCTCCCTTGCAACACTGACTGCAGCTGTCTTTGGATCAGACACTCAGCAGAGACTAAACACAACTGCTTCAATGCCAGAAGTTAATCATGATGGATTAATTAATTAGAAATTAAACTGCTGTCATTCCTCTTCGTTCCTTCTCATCAGGACATTTCCTTCTTCATCTACAGCAGAGTTCAGCTGAGGTAGAGCAGAGCAAAATGCAGACATGTAGCTTGTACAGCTATAGTGGGAAGTAGATGTGGGTACATCTATGTATATAGACAAAGACATATGTTTTAAATAGATGTGTGTATATATATATCTACACTGAACAGTTCTCACTATAAATAAATAGTGTAAAGGAATGCAATATTTACAGATAAATTTAAATCATAAGCTCTCACTGTCCAGAATCTAAGCAGCTTTTTTGTCAAATTCAGAGATTTAAAAAAAAAATAGATGGGAAAACACGGCTGTATTGCCACCTGGAGGATCTGTGTGTCCTTATCCATGTGTCGTGACTGGCTCCCCAGGATGGGTGTTTCTGAGCATAAGGTTTAGAGAAATGAAGTTCCTGGCATTGAGGTTATCATTAGGGGTAATTTGAATCAGCTAATTGTGTACTTACACCTTTTATCAGTCTTTGTATCAGAATAAATAGCTCCAAAGCCTGGACACTTAGTTTATTTTTTTGCTCTAGTGATGATATGTCTGTGCCTTCAACACGAACTCCTGGGTGTTTCCTCTTGGCCAAAGGAGGAGGCAGGAGGGATGATGTTGGCAGTGGAAGGCGTCAGAATTCAATGCTTTCTTTTAGCCTTTTTCCCTTTGATTTTGACTTGCAGTTTTAGGATCCTTCTAAATTTTAGAGTTAGGAAAATGTGAAGAAAGCTTTATTTCAAAACCAAAGATTAATTCTAAAATTGAACCTGTTCCATTCACGCCAAGGAGATCTAAACGCCTGAAATAAAATCCTGCCAAAGCCATTAAGTATTCTAGTGCAGACTCTTTCCCCTTCTCCCTGCTGCCAGGGACTACCAAAGGGAAGAAATGGTTCCTTTAGTGAAAATGATCCAAGTATGAGGCATAATATCCCTTGGAGAACAGAAAGCATGATCATCCCAGCATGGGCTGCACAAAGTGGACTCATCTTCTATTCTGATATTTACAGGGACCTCACCAGTGCTGTCCGAGTGCACTGAGGATTCTGCAGCCATGGTATTGCTGCGGTCTCCGGAATGTCAGGAAGGGAACGAGCCTTTGTCACACTGTCCTCGTCACCTGAATTAAACAGCTTTTCCACTTCCCTGACTCCAGTGAAGATCTGCCCCCAGGATGGTTTCACTGTGTGCCTAGGACGAGCAGTGGGGACCTGCGGGTATCTTCTCCTTACCGGCTGTGGAACGGGAGTTCTGAGCCTGGTTAGCAGAGGGAGGCAACACCCACAGAGCTGGTAAATGCAGCACACGGGGCATCCTGAGCCTTTCCCGGGCAGGGAAAGAAATGACTGCCATTTCCCGGAGCAGGCATTCGGCTCTGCAGGCTGCCAGCAGCCCAGCGGGAACGGGCCCGCAGCCGCGCTCAGCCGTGCGAGCCGGGCAGGCCCGTGCGAGCGGCTCTGTCCTGCCGGGAGCAGCAGCCGGGACAGAGAGCTGCTGCAGGAGCTGGAGCAGAGTGTGCCTCAAACAATGCTTTGGTTTATTTCAAACCCAAAGATTAATTCTAAAATTGAACTCAGCGCAGAGGGCGAGACACGAGGCGAGGAAGGGCAGCGCTCTGACGCTGCCCCTGGGGACCGGCACCGCGGGCTCTGCGCCGTCAGCCCGACACTTAGGGCACCTGGGCAGGCACCTGGCAGCCTCCCAGCCTCGCACCCGAGCAGTTCCTGCTCAGAACCACCACATTCCACCGATTCCTGGTCTCCTGTGCCGCTGCATGGCCACACGCAGAAATGCAGGTCTGGGGAGGAACTTTTACGCTCTTTCCGTGTGAAAACAACGAGGAGAAAATGAAATAAAATTAAGGAGGCTGTAACAGTGACAGCAAAATGATGAGCAGGCACCACTTGGAACTACAAAAATTCCTGAACCCACACACAGACAAATGTGCTCACGTGTTGGTTTTTCCATTATAATTCTTCTTGTATTATACGTTCTTGCTGAGGACAATTAGCCTTTTTAACAACCTCTCTTTCAGAAGAAGTAACTTTAGTTCCTGACCATTACTGAAACACTTGTTTTCTGTATGGTTCTGTGTGGACAGATGGCAGCCATTCCTAAATATGTCTTTATAGGACTAAAAATAATATTTTAAAAATAATGTCACCCAAAGATAAAGCTAAGTAAAGCAGTATCATGTACTGTTACATTCTAATTCCCCAGAAAAGAGATGTCAGCAGCTGCAGCACAGTAGCTGAAGCACAGCCTTTCTCCTTGTGTTAACCTAGACATTGCAAGGGGGCAGCCAGCCACAAAAGATGCTTCCCTCCAATTATTGTACTTATCTAGGAAAAAATCTGAAAAGGGCCATCTGACAGGCAGGATGCCATCTTTCCATTGCTAAGCAACCCCTGATATCTCTTTTCAGGAGGAGTTATCAGCTTCCTGAAGAGCACACAGCTGAATTTAAAGATGCCTTTTTTCCTTCTATATTTCTTTTATTCTCTCTCTCTNAAAAAAAAAAAAAAAAAAAGGACTAGGAAGAACTTACTGGGCAAAAGACAAGACAAAATCTGAGCTGCAGACTGCAGTCAGTAAGACAAAGCTGATAATGATGGCACAAATGACTTTCCACCATAGTTGACAATGATGCTAAAGAAAATTAAATACACCACTCTATGCAGAAAATTTGAGTTGGAGAGAAAAAGTGAGAGAAAAGTGGGAAGTAGACTACATCTTTACATTATGCTTTCCCATTCCTTTTCTTCCATTTGGTTTTACTTTCTTTCTTCTTGCTCTTATTTGGCAACAATTCAGCAGCATATGTGTTGAGATTGAACACAGTTTTACACACTTTTGTTTCTTGCAAAGACCCTTAGTGCTATCTTTTTGCTGGTTCCCTCTTTTTGTTTCTCATTGTTTCTGGGTCACAGGTTTCTGCCATTTACTGCTCTTCCAACAGCTCTCACTTAACTAAGCCAGCATATTTTAAATTAACAATATATCTATAGTAGAGTCTTGAAACACCATGGTATTTTTCAGTGTGATAAACCCACCCACAAGTTCTCTGCCTCATGTCAGCTGTTTTCTCATTGAATCTTTGTGTTTCAATATGCAGAAAATGGTTTCTTGTGCATGCAGGGCGTTGCCTTATTTTTTTTTTCCTAACCAGAGAGAAACTGTGAGTGCCCACACTGATCTTTTCAGTTGATGCAGATAGCAAGGACTTGCTATTTTCTACTATTTTCTACAAACACATCCTGACCTTAGAACAAGTTCTCCCACCAGTGAATAGAGGGCACAGCACAAGATCTTTTTCCTGCTTGCTCTCTGCTTTCTCTCTGTGGATACTCTGAGGTTCAATTCATAATCAAGAAGCTCAGTTTAACCTCTTAAACTCAATGGCCACTCAGCAGACATCACGTTGTAAATAAGAATATTCTTTCCCAGTCTCCCAACCTCAAGCACATACTGAAGACACAATCTTACTCAAACATACTAGCACTCAATCAAATCCATTGTCTCACATTTATCAGTAGCAATACAGAAATACTCAGATACCCACACAGATGTTGAGTAGAAATTGTTTCACTGAACAAAGTCAGAGCTGGAATGAAAAAATGCCCATACAGGATGTATTTGCAGTTATCTTTCCAGTTGCAATGAGTACCTGCAGTGAGTATGGCTTGAGTTTTACTGCTCTTTCTCTTTTTGTGAATGATGGTAGCAAAAGCACCTGTCAGTACAAGGGTGAATACCAATGTGGTGGGCAAAGCAACTGCTGAAATGATGGTCATTTTAAGGACAGTTTGAAAGTATATAACAGATAAATTCATCAGGTCAATTAGGCAAAGAAATAATTAACACATCAGAGAATAATACAAGGAAAAATTCCTGGTGGGGAAGAATCTGTAAGGAACCAGAGGGTTTTGTGGTGCAGGGTTATCCCCTGTGGTGAATTGCCTTTATGGAACCACAATTTTCTCAACAAGGATCTCCCACAGGGGAGAAGAAATCTTCCTTTTGTAAAAGACCTCAAAATAATTCAAGCTGTCTGCCAGTAATTAAATCCATTACACCAGCAACAGGTGGTAAAGCTGTAATTTTTTCACATCTGTTATCATTTTCATGAGTCAGTATGTATTCATTGCAAGAGCTGGGTACACCACAGAGCAGAGAGGGCTGGGTTGATGGCTGTCATCCAGGCAGCCGCTGTGCTCACTCCTGTAGTTATCTGAAGAGCAGAGCAGAGGGGATGTGAGAATATCTGGTAGGCAGGAAGGGGTTTGGGCAGGATTCCAAAGGGTGGGAAGGCAGGGAGTGAAAAGATTTCATAGGTTCTTTATAGAGAAGAGCAATAAAGAAAAAGGAACTTTGGTTGTGTTTAGAGCATTACCTTGATATACCTTCTCTAACACAGACTTTCTGTGTGGCCTGGAATATATTCCTTGGTTGTTCTGGCTTAGTAAATTTAAAAACTAAAATTCCTGGCAAAATTCTATAGTCACTGAGGACAACAGGCATAGGACAGCTCACATATATGTAAGTGAATTTACCTCAGTCTCCAAATGACAATGCATTTGTGCAAACTGGCTGCTGGGAATAGTGTGCCATGATGAAGAGATCTGGACATGTTGCAAGAAGAATTCTGTTGAAGAGCTTACTAAGACCAGAAACTACTTTCAATGCAAAGAACACATGGAATGGCCACAGCTCTGGGTTACAGTGCAGCAGGTTGTCCATATCACTCCTATGTAAGAGTAGGAAAGGATCCTTCTCCTGGGATGTGCAGTGTCCTCACTGCTCCTCACAGCTGCAGCTTTTTGCTGTACTTCAGGAATCTTGACTTCCCAAGAACATTTCCCATGCCTTTTTCATCTTCCTCCCAACATCACTCCTTCATTAACTTAGAGAGGAAGGGCTCTGTAATTTCAGCTGTCTTTTCTGAATTCTGGCAATAATTATGTATGGAGAGGTGAGAGAAGTTCACAATTGATTTACATCCACAGCAGTGACACAAGGTTTCAGGTTTTGTTCAGAACACACTGCCTTTATAAATCTCCTCAAAGACTGGTTTCTTCTCCCGTAGCTCCTTGCATGGCAGTATTAAAGATACTTATTTATTGCACTGAACTACAGTTTTGTAGTGACTAAATGATTGTTCACTTAAAGAATCTTTTAAAAGCCAGTTTAGAACAAAAATATATGTAATTTTGTTATTGCTGGAGGAATTTCTTTAATTACATCCTCTTCCATGGCAATGAATAGATTACTGTAATTCTTTTTAATGTATCATCATTTAACTCTACCAGAATTTGAACTAACAAAATTTTGCAGGTTGTTTAATGTTAACAGCTATCCTTAAGCTGAGGCTACTTGGCTGAGATCCGTGGCAAGGGGCAGGGTTTATCCAGCAGATCTTTGCTTTTCTGGAAGCTCTCCCATGGCCAGAACCACAGATCACTCAACTCCTAACCACATCCTTATGGAACTGTATGGTACTGTAAACTCCTATGTGCCCAAAAGACCATCAGGGATCACATCTTTTCTTAATTAATCAAATTAGACACAGGAAATTAATAAGCCTTAAACTGTCTAAACTTCAAAACAATTATTGTGGAGTTCTGGATGGAGATAGAAGTGGGTGCAGACCAAGTCAGTCCAGGCATCCTTCCCAGCCTCTACTTCCTCCCTTTCATCTCCTTGGCTTTGGAACCCCTTGCCATCGGTGCAGGCAGTCCCCTAACTCAGCCATTCTTGCCCTAAGGCATCCCAGACGTGTTCAAGGTCCACAGACACCAGAGCACCACACAGATCCTGGGGTGAATGCCCTTTCCAGCTGTGGGTGACTCTGACACCGCTGCCAAGGCAGCAGCAGGGCCTCCAAGCAGCTTCATCTCGTTATTTCAAGGAGAAAATAAGCAGGAGGAAGGAGGGACTCCCTGATGTCCAAAACCTGCATAATTAGCCCTTATTTTGTATTAGCCCACAGAACACCACAATCATGATTAAAGTGTGGTTCCTCACTGAATGACTTCAGAGTTTCGTCTGATAATGCTGACTGATATAGGGAGTCTCTGGGTTTGTAAAGGAATGAACTAAAGCAGATTTTAAAAGGTTTTGTGGAAGGGTAATTTGTTTATGAGGTTTAGCATTTTTTATTTAATTACTTGTCTAGAGGGCTCATATGATGGATTTAGTCTTCCTGAGAAATCATTGAACGCTGCTCAGTGATTCACTGACTGCTGGCCAGAGCATTCTTTGTAACTGATTTATCTGAATCCTTTTCAAATCCTTCCCTTTATTAACATTTCAGCAGTTCATTTCCTATGTGAACTCACAGTAGTTATGTGTTACTCAGGAATATTGTAGGAAAGTGGTTTCAAACACGATGATTACACATTGAGCAGATGAGCTGTCTCAGGTTTATGTCACAGCCCATCTGCCTGTTTGAAACAGGCTTCCTGCACTGTGCCATTTCCTCTCCATCGAGCAAGCAGGGGAAAAAGACTGCTCATGCTGCATCTTCATTCTGTTTGACCTTTCTAGAGTGTTATTTCACATGCACACTCTAAAGTTTGCATTTCCTTCTGTAAATGTAATTTTAATCTCATTCTATTCTGGCAGCAGATACTGTTGCAACAAAAGCTGTTCATTCTTTATCCCACTATCTTCAGAGCAGCTGAAATACAACATGCCAGCTGGAGAAGGACAGTCTGAGGTAAGCTTGGGGCACGCACTTCAAGCCTGGAGCCCACAGAGATCTGAAGTGTTGTGAAAATCAGAAATATATAGGTCTTGGTTCTGTGTTCAGCACTGAAGAACATATATACTTGTGTTTGGGCTGGGATCAGACAGAGATTTAAAGGGGAGCTTGATAATTCCCTTCATCAGTCTTGCATTCACTGTGAATATTTAAAATTAAAATATTTTCCCCACAGGTTTTACATTTTACTCACTATTATTCCTGTTAGTCTGGGTGAATACTTTGCATTATGATGAACCAGCCACAAGGTGTCAATGTAGTGTAGCAGATTCTCAGTAATGGCATCCTTTGACTTTCAGTGTAATTAAAATCGGCCTTCTGGTAGGATATTTGTATCACTAATTGCAAAAATTCTGGTCAGATCACATTTTCTGTACCTGATTCATTTAATCAGTGGAGTCTTCTCATGCTATGATTGCTGGGATGTGAGGAGAAAAATCAGTATAAATGACTGAAGTAAATAACGTGACAACTGCTGTAGCACTGTGGTTTAGAAGGAAAGGCTGACAAAGTGGGATGCAGACTGGTGGAGATGAATTAATTCTTGTTAAAATATCAGAAGCGATCATAAGCAAAAAAACCACAGTATGTGATTTTTCTTTTCACAGTAAGAAGTCAAAATATCTGGCTGAACTGGTGTGTGTTTATAAAGCTCCAGTTACACCCATTTATAAGAGGTGTAATGACAGATGAGACCAGATAGAGATGGTAAAGCAATATTACAGAATCCCATTTTTTGTCTTCTAGATACAAATTATTGTGTGTCATTAAATATAAAACCAAATGCCTCAAAAGAACCAGAGCTAAAGCTGACGTCTGAATTACAAGGGACATGGAAGCAATTTGGTTTTGTACCTCAACGGGGGGCTTGGATCTAGGCAAGAAAGGTCTGTCAAAAATGAAAATAAAAGACTGTTAGGAAAATTACTCCTGGAATTGTGAATATTATCTCTTTGAAGAATGCTTTAATGGATTTGGGCTAAGAATTTTCAAAGAGGTTAAGGACTTAGCTCCCATTGAATGTCAGTGGCTTTCGGACACTTTGCTGCCATAGTCTGCTTTGAAAATCCCAGCTTAGAATATTAATTTTAATGTACCCTTTTCACTGCAGCAGGAGGGAGCAAATCCATGACAGAGAAAAGAACGGAAAAACTACAAAAGAAAATAAGTTTCTTTGTATGAGATTCTTTCTTTATAAATTATTGTACTTTACCTAGTCTACTCAGTCAAGTACAAAAGTACATCAAATAGGTGGCTGAGCAGAAGATATTACATTACATGACGTCCTTCACTTGTGTTAATGACCCTCAGATTGTGCTTTGCACAAAGTGGAGGGCACTGGTTAGCAGATAATACCATGAAAATATATCCTTGGGTACACTCTTAAAGAACAAAGGGAAGATGGAGCCTGTTTATGCACAGAGCTGGTTTTCTCAAGTTCTAAACCAGCTGTGACACCATGCTGTCTTTTGAGAGATTTATTGGGCAACAGATCAGTGTCGGAGAACAAAAGAGCAGCAGCAAGAGATGCATCATATTCCCTGGAGCTCCCTGGGGCAGGTTGGGACAGTGGTTAGAAAAACTGCAAAGTCTGTGGGAATAGAACTCTTGCTGTTCTTGTGTTTTTCTCTTTTGCATTTTCTTTTCATATCATATATCTTAATGAGAGGAATGACCCCCTCACAATACTGGTGTGATGGTAAATAAAATGCTACAGGAAAGCTTTAAGTTTCAGAATGAAAGTATATTGAAAAGATGGGCTTGCATAGCAATAGTGGCAACTAAATATGATGGAAAAGCCAGCAGAGAAATCACTGCTGGCCCCATGTCAGACCTTACTGTCAAAGACTTGATCTTCAAGTGGAGATGTGAAAATATCCTGGCTCCCCTTTAGTAGTATAGTGACACTGCTTTTTAATACTACTTTTATTTTATCTGTCCAGAAAGGAGCACAAATCTGAGCATTCTTTTTCTTGGAATAAACAGGACAAAAACTAAAACAAATTGCCCATGACACAGGTGTATTAGGTTTATAATATAGTATTTGAGTGTTGGGGTCTTTAATTGCTGTTATCCTAAAGCCTTTGATATTACTGGGTATAGCATAATTCCTCTCAGTTGGCAGAAGGGCTGTGAAAGGAACTCAAAGACTTCTTTAATTTGGCTATACTATGAATAGTCAGTTCACTTTCTTCCTCTTCACCTGAGTTTCCTTCAAGGTGTATTCTGAATACCCACAGTTGCAGCTGGTTATTCCTCAATCTCCTTCCTTAAAAATGTCATTTTTCTTGATTCTAATTTCTTCTTCCTGTTAGAAAAACCTGCTTTAAGAGGCTTGGATCCCCAGCTCCTTGTGCAAGTGCAGTCACTGCTGGCTGTGTAGCACACATCTGAGACATTGTCATTCGGCCTGTCTTGTGCTTCCTGCCAGTCACACAAACCTGGAGTATGTAGGGATGTAGGTCAGCCAAAGAAGGAATGATGCCTATGCCAGGATGCTGGTGCAGAGATTAGGGGAGTTTAAGTGTTGCCTCTCTGCTGATATGTATCCTGAGAAGCAGAGGAGACAGAGGGATAAAAAGCATTTTTACTGTTACCTGCAACAATATATACACAGAATGCACACATGCCATATTTTGAGGGAACCTCATTTTGAAATTCTTGCTATGGTGGAAACTGCTAGTGAGAGTTAGGGAGAGCAGCTCTTTGCAAGTGTTTTTGAAACACAGCCCTTCCTTGGCAACATGCTGCTTGTGTGCAGTAACACAGAGCTGTGACCCCAGTGCACACCACCTTCACCTCCTGACCACAAGAAAAAATGATCAAAAATTGTTGTTCCTCAAGGCATCATTCAGAACCCTGCCAGACTTGGTGTCATTACCCATGAGTCACAAATCTGATAAAGCAATTTAAGATATTGAATCATATCCTCAGCTTGTGATTCATTATGGGATTTAAATGCCAGAAGTGGCGTCTTGGACTCTATTCCAATATATGTGAGTTCAGATACCCTTCCAAAATAAGCAAGAGACTATGAGCCATAAATTCAGTTCACCTCAACTGCTAATAGTGCCCAGAAAGATTATCCTGTAGCTTTTCTGGCAAGGACAAGGTGATAAACATTCCCCATCCTCTCCCCTTGCCCTTCCCCCATCTCCCCACCCCATTTCACTCCCCATTTCACTTCAAGGATGCCAAAATTAAATTTTCAGCATCTCCAGGAGTGTTAATTCTATTTCAGACAAAGAGAGGTGAAGTGACCTTACAGCTTTCATTCCCCAGTGTTGTAAGACTCTATGTCTGGAGGCACAACCTGTGGATAATAATGCCAAAGCACAGAATGAAGCAATCTGCCCCTCATCTGCTCTGGAGGGAACCTGAGCACCCAAAGAGAGGACCTGTCCAGAGCAGATCTGACAGGGCACAGTGTATATGCATGGTCAAAGTACTTCCTGCATCTCTTAGGGGTAAAGTACTATTTGCTGGAAAGCAATCATTGCCCTTTGCATGCAATGTCTCCTTCAGAGCAATATTCCTGAGTTTTGTTTATTGGTAAACACCAACAGACCCTTGTCTCCCAGCAGGAAAGGTCATCCATCCTTTGGAGTTGGTAGAAGTGCTGCTTTGAATAGATGGTCTCTTCCTACAGCTACAGCATACCACCACAGCATAAGGGCCTGTGCTTAACAATAGATAAACCAAAAATCACACTCCTTGTGTCTGCCACTGTCAGTTTTCATCTGCTGGACAGCCTGTATTTGTATCTGCTCAGTGCAGTTCTTGTAAGTTGCATTGTTTTTATTTAACCTTTTTTTTAATTTTTGATGGGCACTCAGGGTATGCCTTGAGGATGTAGCTTCCCATATCACTGTTTCCTCTTTTAACAGCTCCAGTAATGACCCCCAGTTACTCAGCTCTGTACGCAGACACGGAGTACAAGAGTTCCACTAATTTCACCAAGTCATGTTGACAGAAACTCATTTATCAAACAGCAAACAAGCAGAAAGTCCAAATGCTAAAGGTGGACAATTACATCAGAAATTAGGTCATCTGTACATACCCATAAGCCATAAAGAACATTCATAAGCTGTGGAGATGGTACTTGAGATCAGAAACTCACACTTCTTAACATGTAATACTCCTAATAGGATCATTGCAGAGTTGTTTTAAGTGCTGTCAGTAACTGTTGCTTTATGGAAATGTGGATTGTTTTAGAATTATAAATTGATCTTGAATATACTCTAATACTGACATATAAATACGGAGTTTTTTTAGAAGAAATCTGAGCAAAATAATGTCTGAGCTCAATTGTGAAGTAGATAAATATTCTTGCTAAAAGAAGAAGATTTATTTTTTATTCTCTGATTACTATTTTTAATCTGTTAGGGGCATCTACTTACTTCATCCAGTTGTATTAACTGGTTATTAATACCTGTTAAAGAAATGCAGGAGTTGATATTAAGAGCCAAATCCACTGGATGTCAATGTGATTAAAGACTCAGCCTTGAAGCTGCAGTTACTCTTTCTCTTATAGCTCAATGTGAGTAAAATCCCATTGGCTTTACAGCCCTTAGTCTGAATTTACACACTTGGATGTGAAGTCAAGCACAGCAGTTTAAGTACAACTTAAACAAATAAAACTAAATAAACCTAACAGACTTTTTCAAAGCATTGTATGACAATTAACAGGGAGAACTGTTTGAATCAAAGCAAAATTTCACTTATCAAACTGCAAACAGCTTCTGATTATTATAAAACAAGAAGTAAAGATACAATGATAGTTTATAGGACATATTAACAATGAGAAAACAAATTCATAGGTGTCAACTGCAAAGCATCTTTGAAAGACAAACTTGAATGCCTTTGTTTTTGCACTGCTTCAGACAGAACAGTCTGTCAGGGCCTGTCTGAAATGCGCTGGTGCAGCAGGTGTTGGGCTCAGACCCAATAAAGTGTCTGTGGAACACTGCAGTGGAAAGGGATTGCCAGAAGATCTGGGTAACAAGAGGTTTTAGCACAAAGGGGGAGGATTAATAGGATTAATTGCCATGTCATTTGAAGGACCTAGATGGATCATAGTCCACTCTCAAGAAGTTAGCATCAGCAACAAGAGGAATTTGGGGAATAGAGAAGGTATTGCTAATGAGCTCACATTAACTGAGCGTAGCTCCAGAAAGCACAGCAATGTCAGGTGAAAGTGCCATTCAGGAATCAGAGTCTGGCTGGTATATATAATATATACTGGTATCAGTATTTACAAGGTGTTTTGGTGTAAAGCCTGTTTGTAAAGCCCAGCTAAGCTTTGTCCTCTGGCAAGTCCCCAGTTTTAAGCAGAGAATTCAGCTCAGCCGAGATGGAGTCAAGCAGACACAACCTTTGGCTCAGGTGGATTGGAGAAATACCAATGGGCAAAAGGGAAATGTGAACTGCAGAATTCCATGCACAAGCCTGAGCCACACTCTCATGACTTTTGAAGCTGGAAGCTAGCAGGATATCATTTGTCTCTTGTACTTTTTAAACATTTCACTTTGCTTACTTTTACATCAGCTATTTCTTTTTCAAAGGATACACAGATTCAGTTACAAATCAGATTTTTCTGCATCTCAGACTTGACAGAGCAATTCTTAGTTTCAGCACTGACAAGCTTTTCTGCCAAACAAAATAATTCATTCAAAATTATTTAATATGATCTGAAGAGAGTTGTAAGACAGTAAAAATGCTGCCTTAAAAATACAGTGCAGCATTCTCTCTCCCAAAAGATTACAACAGGATGTGTTTGACAGCCTTGGTTTATAAAATCATTCTGGTAACACTTCTATGTATAAGAATTGTCAAACTTGTTGCTACTAGAGGTCAATTGTCACGTTCTCACTTAATACAAGTGTAAAATAGAGGTGACAAATTTCATTGTAGCCTGACAGTTTTAGATGTGCAGTAGATATAATATCAAAAGTATGTCTTACTTCAGAAGTGGCATTTTTAACATTTCTCAACTGAATACATATCCTTCACTATGTTTTGATCTTTTTGTTGCAGGACATGAAAAATGCACACGAGACAGCTGCCTCCTGCTCTAACAAGCTATTTCCTATGGGCCAAATATTTTAAGAGCTTCATTCTTTGTTATTTTGGATCAGTACAGTGATAGGAACAAGCCTCAAGAGAGTTCTGGCATATTCTAGGACAAAGAACTTTTCAAGAAACTATCAAAATACATGGTTTTCTATGTTAGTGTCACTCTTTTTTTACTCCTATTTTTTCCCTCTTGCATTATGCTGTAACCCTATTAAATGGTCTCATGGTTCCAAATTCTATTCTCATCCTAGCAGCTGGCAAGGATGAGCTCAACTCTACCTGCATTCATTTTCATGATGGTGCTCTAGTTACCTAAAGAATCATGAAATCCAATAAATTCTCAGACAGGAGTGATCTGAATGGTTGGCCAGCTGGAGTCCCTGTATGCTGTATCTGCATAAGCTCCCCAAGAACTGAAAATACCAATGATAAAAAGATATCTTCCCTTTGAGGCTTTTTCAAGGCAAGAGAATTCTGTGAGTCTAAGGGAAACTGCAGAGCTGGTAGCAGTGGCTTACAGATAAGATTCTGTAACTCAGTCTCTACTATATATAAGGTAAGATGCACACAATGTGCGCGTGTGTGTGTGTGTGTATATATATATATATATAAGATTCCATAATTATTGACACAAATAATTACATGTATTCTGAGTGATTATGACTTGTACAATAATATTGTTTCTCAGAAACTTAATACAGGAGTGAATAATATATTTACAGGAATAGTTAAAGAAAAAGGATTGATATTTCACCTCATGGATAGATGGAAATTCTGCTGGTGCCAATCCCAAAATCTTTCACAAGTTCTAAAGGGACAGAAATGTAAAATCCCTTGAATCATGTTATTCTGTTTTATCTCACATAGTATATTTTCACTAGCAAACTGCAAAAAAACTTTCATTTTTCCTTTTGTGGTGTTTTTGCATCTTTCCCCACCTCAAATGAATATATTCCAAAAATATTGGGGTAAGTTTTGATTCTAACAAAGTAAAATCAAATACTTGAATTTTTACTAACTGGAAATTACATCAGAAAATGTTACAGCTGAACTAGATGATCACTGTAGGTCTCTCCCAACTGAAATAATTTGTCCTAATGAATTATTTTACAGTAAAAGCATTAGAGTCCATAAATATTTCTGATTACTCTTGGTAAACTTGAGAAAGGAGATCTCTTTGTATCAGGGAGGTTGAACACAGCCTCAGCAGGGCATTTTTCTTACCTGCCCTGCCTGTGAGGATACAACACTGGTATCAATTAAAATTCCTTTGCTTTGGAGACACAGAAATGAAGTGTTTTCTGCACAGGGACACAGAGAGGCCCCAGGAGCTGCACTTCACACAGTGCCCTGGACAGTCAAACCCACTCCGTACCTGGCTAAGGCAGATCAGACAGGAAAGGACACGAGAAAGGGTCTCTGTCCTGAAAGAAAATGTGAGCACTGTGACTCTTTCAAAGAGTGACACAGCAAAGATTTACAAAGGATTACCACAGCCTTAATGGAGACAAATCGGGATTTTTGAACTGTGAGCAGCAAAGGAAGAATTGGACACAGGCACACCTGAGTCTTCAAGCTGTGAGGCACCAGTTATAAATGAAACAACTCTCTTGTCTAGATTATAGCTGGGGATCAGGAAAACATCACTCAGAATGAAATATTTCAGTCTACAGTCTGGGAGAGATTATTTTTTAAACTACAGGAGTTTTTTAGCTAAAGTTGCCCATTAAAATTTCCGGCTTTGCTCTTAATTACAGTATGTCTTTGCTATTAATTACAGTATGTCTTTGCTATTAATTACAGTATGTCTTTGCTATTAATTACAGCATGTGGCAGCAGTTTACACTGTGCTGCATATATTTTTCAGAGAGGAAAAGGAGCAGTGCAGCCCAGTCACGTCCCCAGCAAGCAGCACTGCCTCAAGATTGTCTGCCTCAGTGAAGTATTAGGGACCATCACTCATGAGTGAGACAGTGGCTAAGCAAAATCTTTTAATCTTGTAAGAGCAAAGCAAACTTTTCAGGCTAGTATTTGAAATAACTTCACAGATAAGGAAGAAGAGGCAACAAGAACATAGTAGCATTTCTTTGATATATATTTGCCAAATGAATGATTTTTCTTCATGCTTCTTTAAAAAGAACAGTAATTACCACATCCCATTTTCACATTCAAAAAAAGTGAAGCATAGAAATTTCCCTTCGGAGCACTGAAATGATCCATTAATACTTAAAAAATTGTTTTCCTCATTTTCTGGAAAATTATTTATAATTCTTAGCAGTTTTTCTCAAAAGAAAAGAAGTTCCTTAGCCATTCACTGAGAAATTATCACACCAAGGAGAGTCTTTTTGCAAGCAAAGCTCCTCCCTCAGCCACTGAAGCAGCTAAAACCTGCACTCCTTTTCAGCAGCCCAGCTCACTCCTTCCTCCCAGCTGAGGAAAGCTGTGTGCACTGGACTGAGGAGCTCAGTGTATTTTTCAGTGTGAGCATTTATTTTCTGGTCTGTGCAGTTCTAACCTGTCTGCTCTCACGAACATTATGAGACTCCGACAATTTCTAATGATGACAAAGTAATCCAGCACTGTCTGTGTTTATTCCTCCAGGAATACTCTGCTTTAGCAGAAGCACATTTGCAATGAGCATGACCCCTGCTCTCCTTCATAAATCTTTCTGACAAAATGAAGAGATGGCGTAGCATTCAGAATAGGAGCTGTATCAAGTACTGCATCTTCCTGCTTTAGGAACTGGTAAAAAACCCCCTCAGATGTATTTAATCCAGTATAAAACAGATTATTTGAATGTTTAAGAAATCTCACATTATTTCAGTCTAAAAGGCATTATTCCATAAAGCTATCAAGCAAATCAGAAAAGCTCAAGAGAGCCAGTTCATTCAGGAGCTAAAGGCAAAGCTGATTTCAGATGGAATTGAGGGTCTGAGGAGGTCTCAGAAGAAACACAATCTCTGGTACAAAACTGAGACTTCCAGAAACATTGGCTCAGGTCCACGGGGCCACTGTGTCTGCAACAGGAAGGGAAAAATAGTTTCCTTACCATTTTATGTCTGCCTTTCAGAACTTCTGGGGTGGGGCACTTCATTACTGCTGCAGTGTAGAACAGCCCCAGGACAGTTCTGCCTCTCCACGGTCCTTTTAACTTTATGAGCAGCCAAGAACAACAGAGGGGCTGAGCAACAACCAGTACTAACAGCAAAATAAAGCTGGATAATACAGGTAAAAACCTTATAATAGCAAGTGGTACGTGCTAGGAAATAATGATTTTTAATAACGGTCACCTTCCATGAAGATCCAGTCTGGGTCAACTTTTACACACCCACCTCTGCCACAGTAGGACAGGGATACAGAATATTGCCAAGAATGTTGAAGGCAGCTTTCTCTGATCTCCCACATGGAACTTCAGCACCATTGCCTGAAGGTTTCTGACATCTTTCTGAAAAATTTCCTTTGTACCTTCCTATTGAAAAACCAAAAGGCTGAAAAGAAAATGTAATTTTTTTTTCTTAATTCTGCATTTCCAAATTTTATGAGCATGTCTTTCCACTGTTCCTGATGGAGCATGGGCTGGAAGCTCTCTCATCTGTTTATTCATCTGAGCTGAAGCAGTGTTCATCCTTTGAGCATGAACCCTCCTGCACTAAAGCAATACAATTGACTTTCTCTGCATCACAGAAAGATTCATATTTATTCAAATTCATACTTATTTTTTTATTTGGCTGGTAGAATTAAACTGAGACAATAAAATCAAACACAAATCTAGAGTCTGCAAAGCACTTTTTAACTAAGGGGAGAACCTCAATTTGTGTTTACACAGTGTTTTTTTAATTATTTGTTATTGGTTTTAAAGAGTGTTATTGATAGAAATTGCAAACTTAAAAAATTAGACCTGAGCACATTTCTGATTTTAGGGAAGCTTTGACTGACAATGGAAGATGTTGGAGCCTGTCAGACCCCGTTTCCTAAAAAGATTCTAAGACTGAAGTATAAAAGCACATTCAAGTTTGGAGTCTTATTGAGTTCTGAGCTGAATTTTCTGGTGGGGACTTATCACTAATTTCTATCCTGATGGGAGGTTTGGGGGGGAAAAGAGGGAAAAAATCCCCATACATATTCTGAAAAACTAAATGCTTTTGTGTACAAAAAGAGCTGCAGTTTTTTAGCAACTCCTGCTCTTACAGGAGTATGGGCTAATAGTGGAAATAATGTCTACACTGTGGTTACAAAAGCAAGCTATTCTAATTGTTGCTATTGGAAGACAAGTATCAGCATACTACATCTTAAATCATCTGGAAAAATGTATTCCTTGGCTTTTTTTCCATTGAATGAAATGTTGTTTAAAACAGAGAAAACAGTTCTACTTCCTCATATGTTTTTAGTGTGTCTTCAGGGCATTGCTATTTATTTTGCAAGGTCAGAGTAACTGAATGCTATTCATTTCCCTGAATTTTTGAAATAGGTCCTAGCATCTACCAATTAAAGTGACAGATGGACTTTTGTCTATTGTAAGCTACAATCACTGATATTTCAGAACTATTTGATTTTACATCAGTTCTCTACTTGGCTGTCTTTTTTAATCATGGCTTTTAAGACAGAAACTTGTTTAACAAATTCTAAAATTCAAAAAACAAGAAAAGGTCCAGATTAAAAAGTAACAGTTGAGTAAGAATAGTAAAAAATAAATAATGAAAACAACTAAAAATGAAAGGATAACATTCTGGTTCACTCTAATGGCCAAATAGCACTAAAAAAAATGGATTTCTCAGTTAAAACATCTTCTGGCTTTTGATACCTGAGCAAAGTCTTGATGACTGCACACATTCAGGTTTACTATCTCAGAGTTATCACTGAGAGGCCAAGGAGCAAGTCAGGAGACAGTGACTTCTGGGCTTTTCTGGGAAAGCAGTCTCAGCATAATTTTATTGTGCACATTTGGAGGATGTGGTCACTGCCTACCCTGTGGCAAGTTCTCCTTTCACATCCCCTGATGTGGACAGCTTAACCATTTTTTTAAGACCTGTTTCTATGTCTGTTCCTCACCCCCAGTGCCAACAGCCTCTGTGGTCTCTAGTGTCTGACAAAGCCATGAAGTTATGTGCCTCTGTGTGTGCCTGTAAATCTGCACAGGTACAGAGGTGCATGGGGAAGCCTCATGGTCAGCAAAGCTGTGCTTTGTTTTCTGTGGGTAACAGCAGCCTCACCTCTGCCCTAGAGCCAACAGCAGGGGCATTTCAGTGGCTCTGGACTCCCCTGAGAGTCACAGCCCCTGTCAGCACCCCAAGAGAGTGCTGGGCCTTATGGGCCATGTCCCACTCACACCTGTAAATCTGAATTATGTGGGACACCCTCACTGCTGCTGAGTTAGCACCACCCTGAACAAAAGATGCAGCAGCCCAGTTCTGCTGTTCCAGCTCCTCCTCCCCTGCACAGACTCAGTATTTTTAAGCTTCACTCCAGGAAAAGATGGAACAGAGCACATTTGAAATAACACTTGTATCATAAAATGAGATTTCTTTATTAGCACAACAGATTTCATCCAATATCTGGAAACTCCCTTCCTCCAGTGTGGTGAAGGACAGCAAGGGAGTGTGAACTGGATGAAAATGGGAGGCCAGGCTCACACAGTGCAAAAGGCTCTCAAATAACAGCCTTGCACCAGTCCTGCCTTCCCCTGAGAACTCCTGCCCAGTTAGGAGGTTTCAAAGTTATATCCAGTGTAAAGATAATTTTAGAATGGTTTAACCACCTGTGGTTTAAGCTCTGTTAGCCAGTCTAATAACTCACAGTGCTATCACTGATGCTGAACATTTAATTAAGAGCAATTCCCAATTACTTACTGTAGTATTTGGGACCATGAAGGAGGTGATGTGCCTGCATTCCAACACGATACTTTAGGCTGAAGCTGTGGGACCTATCCTCCAATTACACAAAGCAGGCTGAGCAGCAGGGTGTGAGAGCAAAATCCCCAAACTTGGCTTACATAGGACATGGGTAAAATATTGCAAAACAATAAAATAGAGACAGAACAGAAGAGATGGCAGGAGAGCAGGAAGCATCCTGGAACAGACAGATGCTGCAAAATCCATATTTTAGTGTGAATAATATAGTAAATGGAAAATGAGACAGACTGATAGGAATAGAGGAACATAAGGGGGATGGTACAAAGTAAATAAGGCAATAAGAATCCATACCAATAACCAAACGAAGTCCTTCTAAAAGATGCTCTGTATCTGACAGCTACTCAAATGCCACAAGATATGGGAAGCATCTATGTGCAGCTGTTGGGATTAATCCCTGCATCTAATGTCAAAAAAGATTTTTCAGGTGTGCACAGCTTTTGTACCAAGCTGCCAGTGCATGACTAAATAACTATTCACATGTTATTAAAAAAAAAATTTCTTTCTTGGTTAGCTCTATCCTGTATTACCATATGAATGTAAACCAGCTGACATTGTGATGGATTGGAAGAGGTTTCACAGACATTTATTAGGTATTTAGTTACATTTCCTATTTGAAAATATTTTCAGTGTTGTGCTGGATTTCTAGATAGCCAAATAAATAGGTAGCAAATTGAGTCTGAAAAAAACCAGTCCACAATAACCTGCAGAATCTAAAGTACTGCAACCTATCCAAAAACCCTAGAGAATTCAGATGCAAAGGAAAGGAAATTTTTTGATATTCAGGATCTCACCAAACCAGCCACTTTAGGCCTACCTGGGGAGGAAATGATGACCTTAATGACCTTAACATTTCATAGATGGTATCAGTGGACCCCGCTAGGGAGTCAGTACATTTGTAACACTTCTCCTTAGTGCAACATTGAAACTGAGAGTTACTGCAAAAAACACTGCTGGACTGGAGATTGTGCAGTATTTTGATGGATTTAGATGAGATTTAGATTTAGAGAGAGCAAACTGGGAAAAGATGCCTGTATAATTTAAACTGTGTTTCCTAAGCAGAAAAACATCCCAGCTATAAAGCTGTAAAAGGAAAAAAAAAGGTTCCGTTTTTTCCCTCCCAGAAATATGAGTAGCGTGGGACTGAGGCAAGGAAAGAAATTAAACAATCAATTCAATATTCACACAAAGAACAAAAAAAAAAATACTCTGTTCATGACATAGAGCAAAATTTCATGCTTTAAACATCTTGAAGTGATTTGAAGTCATATGATTCATGAAGATGAAGATGAAGATGAAGGCAAAGATGAAAGACAGCAATAAAAGCAGTTATCACTAAGACTCTCTTCCCAGAGCAGGGAATGACTTGTGCTGTTCTCCCTGCCAGCTCCTTGTAGCCTTCAGTCAAGCACGGCCAGCCTGGCCAGAGGACCTGCCTGGAAAGGTGGGAAGAACAAAAGCCAGCTCAGACAGGAATTTTGTAGGTTACAGGGTTGTGTCAGCAGCCTGAGCACACAACAACTGTTGTTGCTTGCTGGCCTGGGAACAATAAATCACTGTCTAGCTCTACATTTCTTCTTCAACACTATACAAAAGCATTGCTGGCCTGGATTAACAGATCCATGAACAGTTTCCATGAGGCACATCCTCTGTTCCAGCAGAGGTGAACACCTATGGAATTCTAGCAACAGTGGAGGTGGTGGCACAGGAATACAGAGCAGGCTGAAGAACATTCAAATGCTCTTTATTTCACCCCCATGCAGTGCCCCAGGCTTTGATCCACAGCTCTCACCCTTTGCAGCACAGCTCACAAAACAGCACACATATTTGGCCTGTGTACTGTATACTTGCAGTCCCAATTAGATTTTTTTCTCTGACTGCACCCAGATAAAACATCCAAGATGCCAACCACCACCACAACAGCAAAACCTCCCTAACTCAGCAAATGGTACCATAACAGTGGACAGGAAAATAAAGAAATAAACTGAATTACTGCATAGCTTCCTTGTACAAAGACTGGGGTAAAAGTGCAGCTCACCAGTCTGCCATGGATCCCGGGTTTCCCCTTGGCAAATTGGAAAGAGGCTTGCTGGTACACGTGCCATGCCAGGGACTGGTGGTTATATGCAGGCACCCAAGCTATTAAAAGAAATTCTTATACACAGAAATCAACAGCTCAAGCAGTTGGGACTAGTCACATTTTGCATATATGCTGCTCGACAGTGAGCTATGCAACAGTGATTTATTGTCACGGGAAATTCTGCCTCCATGTCTCTTTCATTAAATAACTTATCATTATTTCTAGCAAGAAAAATAAGGCAAAATCAAGTCAAAAGACTTTTAAGGCAAACAGGCAAACATTTGCACTAAAGTTGTTGGGTTTTTTTGTAAAATGTGGAAACATCCACTGAAAAACAATTGTGTGTCTGTCCAGCACCTTCTGAAGAAGACCCACTTCCTGCACATGCCAAACCAGCTAAGACAGTGAGGATCTGATGAACCCTAAAAGAACAGAATGTCTTGTTCATTTACATACAGTAAACACATGTTTCATCCAAACACAATTGTGAAATAGTTTTGAAATCCTTCTTTCATTGCAGTTTGGGGACTGTTGGCTAACAAGATTCCCAGAAGGTTTTATTGTCTCTTGTTTACATGGGAGGATCAAATTACAAAAAAAAAATGTTTTGGAAATATAATTTGTGTTTTGTTTCCTGAGCACTTTATTTCCATTGAACTCGTATTTCTAAGATTAAGCATCGGGCACCTCCAGGATCCTTCCAGCACAAACTTATGCTTTAAAGAAAGACATGCATAAAATCTGGCACACATAATGATAGTCTATCTTTATCACCACAGTCAAGATAAAATTTAGAAGCTGGAAACACAGCTGTCTAGCAGTCATAATTCTGTCTGCATTTATCTGGCACCAGCTTCCCTTACTCTTTATTTTGATTCATTCTGTATTTTATTCTCCAAATATTTTCTTAGATTGAGTACCTGTAGTGCTAATGCCTGACATGCTGAGCAATTCTAATTCTGGCCACTTGTGAGAGTAGGTGTGGAGGTTGTGCAAGACTTCACAGAATCAAATCCAAAAGACAAAACTGGCACAGATTTTTAAAGTCAGCATGGCAACAGCAAAAGGAGTTTCCATGAAAAGATGCCTTGGAGAAAATCTGTGTACATCAGGGAGCAAGTCTCAAAGTTTTCCAGCAATGGACGCTGCAGAGCATTCCAGGAATCAAGGCATGCCCAAAGGAAAACCAAAAGAAACCAAAGCAAATCAGGCTAGATAGTTAGCTTTTACTGTAAAAACAGAGTTTAGTTTTGAAATAGATGTAAGTGTAACAAGCTGGGTGGTCTGTCTAGGATGCCTGGGGTCAGGGAAACCCACACCATCAGCACCTGGTCTGACAGAGGCCAATCCTCGTGTACTCCTTTGAGAGTGTTATAACACAAAGAGAGTAAAACTGGGAAGGAGGCAGGAAAGGACAACAAACAGCAGGAGATGCAGCAAGGCACAACATTTTTCATCTTCAGAAGTAATGCTTTGTAATTCCTGTAATGAATTTCACTGATTAGCTTGAAGAGTTCTGTTAATGAATTCCTTAACTCACATAATGTCCTTCTGTCATAGCAGTATTAAATTGATACACAAACAAGTAAACTGAGAAGCTGGGGAAGCCCATTCCTGGCCAAACATGGACAGCCCAAGAGGATGAGGGATGCAGCAGCACCTCCTATCCCACAGCACGGCCTCAGGAATGTGCACCCCAGTGCCACCAGGAGAACAACTGGGCCAATGCTCCCCTCTCCCCTTCCAGACTTCTCCTGCTCTTCTGTTCCCTTCAGGTTCTGCAAAGTTCCAGCTTTTGCTTTTGGTTAGTTGTAAACCAGAGTAGGTCAGAGCACCCACAATGTGGTTTAGTGAGAGTGGCACCAAACCTTTGAACATCAATGGTCCCTGAAGTATGTGCATGATCAGGAGAAAATCTACCCAGTCTAGCTCATGGCCACACCAGCCAATTATCATAATCAGCAATCATCCAAAAATCCAAAACTAGAACAATGTCAATGTGGGAAAAGAAATAATTTTATGATTTGCCTTTACTCAGAGAATATGTCATAAAATAGGCACCATAAAAATAATTTGTTTCTGCTTAAATTTTACTCCTGTGCTTCCTTTTTTTGTGAGTAAAACATCCGTTAAGTATTTAAGGAACATCATGAGTCAGGGGAAGCTTGCATGAGACTCTCAGTGAGCAGTTCCCTACTATTGTTTTAAAGTCATCACCTTGGGAAGGCTATCACCACATTAGGAATGACTTCCAAAGCCATAAGAAGTAAGATATAGCTATGCCTATCCCTCTCGATCTACTAAAAATAATTGCAAAACTGGAATTTTTTATTCTAATAGTAATCAGGAACCAAAGAAACAATGGAAGCAACAGCATAGTTACAGTGTATGCTTAGTCACTGATGGATCAAATGGAAAAATTATTCTGATCATTTAAGAGAAGTGGGGGCCAAGCAAATAAAAAAGAAATGGGAATTTTCAACACTTGGTCTGAATGTGCAGGTCCTCACAGAAGAATAGCAATTCAAATATCTGTTACTCTCTGCTACCATTTCAATCTTGAGAAATTGTTATCACGATTTTTTTCTGGAAAAGACCCTTTGTTGTGACTCAGTATTTTTTTCAAACCGTACTTAATTAATCATTGCTGCAAATGTCAATGAGTTGTAATGCAGATAGAAATAATGAAACTCAAAAGTAATTTGATTTACAGCTCATAATCACCTTTGGAGGTGCTTTCTAAAAGAAGTCATTCCAGGAAGTCCTTAAGGGAGTACTGGGGTTAAAGGTAGTCTGAGAAATTCTAAAGGGGTTTTGTACTGGCAAGAGGTAGAAAAGGCAAATCAAAGAGGCTCTTTTTGTCACAGAAATATTCTCAGTACAAAAGCTTCACTCAGAGAAAACAGTGTGGCCATGCACTCATTCCTTAGCAGATCAGATATATGGAACTGTCCCTACTGTTAATAAAAGTCTGCAGTGGCTGCAGTTTACTTCTTCTCACAGCCAAGAAGCATGTGGCCAGAGGGACCACTGCAGGCAGATGGAGCTCCTCTTTACATACTTTCAAATTGTTATTTTACTGCACCTATATTAAACAACCATAAAATTTCAGCCCTGGTTGTAGTCATACTTAATAGATAAAGTTTAGGCCCTAAATTTAAAAATACTTTCAAAGAAAAGAAAAGCTGGGAGGGTTTTTTTATACCTCTCTTGCTTTACTTTTTAGACAGTGTTAACACCATATAGCCACTTCACCATGGACTACTGAACCATGGGCTCAACTGCAATGCAGCAGCTCAGCAGCAATTCATTTCTACTTTACCTTAGGTCTATTTTTTTTTAAGCCTAGCAGGATAGAAAATAGAACCTCATTCTATATTAGAGACATAACAGAAAAGGCCACTTATTGCACGTGCCTCAAAAACTGGCTAGTTTTGACTGACACCATAATATTGTGCAGATCTAGGCATTTTGTTTCCCCTACTGGAATCATTTCAGAATTACCTTTAGCTGATCTACCACTCTTGGAGCCTTAGCTGTGCAGATAATTGTACCATGTGAGCAAAAATATAAAACCAGGTAAAACTGTATAGAATGCCAACCATAATATGAAAGGAAACCTTCAACTTAACGTACCATCTCTGTGGTATCTTATCCCTGAAGGGGTATGATACACACCACGTACATGAAAGCCAAAGACAGGTCCGCCAGTAGGCTCTGAAATGAGTCACCATATCACTGCTGATTGCTCTTGGCCACTGCTCAATATTATCACTTTTATTATTTTTATTGTAAGAAAAATAGACCACTGAAAGGGAGCACTTGCAATATCCCATTTGGGAAACAGCAGCCCATGGGTGCTGGGTGCTCATGCTCATTCAAGTCTGAGCCTTTCCAAGTAACCCCTGCAACAAGCTTTCCCAACCTTGTTTTATATAGAAATATTCATTTCCTTCCCCTCTTTTTAAGCTTGTGTTCTGTCTAGTTTAACACCAAGCACCCTAACCTAACCCAGGGCCAGCTGTGTTTCACACCACCAGGCGCAGAACAGCTGGGTGCCAAGACCTGCCAGAGCAGAGGTGCAGGATTGCTCTGTGCCCTGTGGGAGGCAGGCAGGGCACAGAGGCAGCCAGGCAGGCTCTGCCCTGGCCTCACAGCTGGCCCATGTCTAAGAGTGCACCAAAGCTCCCACACAAAGGAACTCCCATCAAGGAGCACGGGCAATTGTTTTTCTTGGTACACGAAGCTTGCTTCTTGTGTTTTTTTGGTTCAGTACCTCCTAATAATCTCTTCAGTAATGTGTTAGTGTAGCCTCTGAATTCTCTAGGCTTTTTTATGGTTTTACTTGATTTTCCTCTTACTCACACTGCTTTTCTCTGATTTTCTGTTTTTCAGTGTTTGTTATGGTATCGCAGGCGTCGCCCAGAAATCAGTGTCTCACTCTGGTGTTACATAACAGTTACACCAGATATTGCTGAGGTTTCCAACTGTTTACAAAGCAAACTCAGTTTGCTCTTCACGTTTTCCAGTACACAACTGTCAGTTTACAAATGGGAACTGAGTCATTTCTGCCGAGCCATCGTCCTTCCACCCGCTGTATCCTGGTCCCAAGTGACAGGGAGCACACAGCAAGGACAGCCGTACCAGAAAGGGCAGATGTTCTGCTGCTGTCAAAGAGGGAAGCTGTTTCCACTTGATGTAAGTGGCTATGAGGTTATTTCAATGCTACTAAAAAGCCTTTTAATTTAGCAGTGTTGATGCAGGGTTATTTTTTTAACTGGTTGTTTTCCTTTCAATTTCCAGCATTCATTACGAAGACCTAAATCTTTGGCCACGGTAAACTCTCTCTTCTCGGACTTCCCTAAAATTACACTGAATTACACATGCTGCAGCCTCCACCCCAAGTCTACAGCCATGCATTTATAAAGGGTGCTTGCAATTAAAGTTTAAAAGTAAAAAAAAGTTGGTTTGGTTTTGATTTTGCCTCCTGTATCCTCTCCTGAAGGTGTCACAGAGCAGTAAGGCAGCGATCCTGAGCAAGGCAGAGCTAACTTGTGGGTCAAATCCCATCTCTTCCCTGAAGATTTACCTCTCTTGGTCTGTCTTTTGCCAGCCCTGGCATGGTCCTGCTATGTGCATGTGCCTTGGGAAAGGGGCCAGGTGACACACAGGGGAAGAAATGTGGGCTATGCAGAGTGTTATTCTCTTGATGTCAGAATTTCCCAGTGTATGTTGTAAAGCCAAGTGGACCTGTTTCTCACATATCACAGCTCTCCCTCTAAAAGTTTAAAGCCCTGAGCAATAATTTTCTTATGCAATACTTTTCCAGGCCATGGTAGAAGAGTCAGTCCAAGATCCAGTGTGTGAATCTGCACTCAGACAGCTCTTCACTCCACTCCTGTGTGCTTCCAATAGGCACAGAAATGATGCAGCACCAGCACCACTACCCTGCCCTTTGGGTGATGGATGTTATCAGTCATAAATAATCATTAAATCCATGAGGACTAAGGGGAGCTCATTCCTTTGCAGTCCCAATAGTTTGTCACACCATGATCCATCGCCGTGTCTCATGAATTGGCCTTTTCTCTTTTGTTTCTCCACCAGACATTAGCATTTCCCTGCAATGGATTTTACAACCAGGTTAGGTGACTATTCTTCACAGAACTGATTTCAGACTTTCCAAGACACAGTGGAGGAGGAAGGTTGTCACACAGAGAGCTTCACTATTTCTGTAATGCCTTCTGGGCTGCAGTGAACTGAAATGTTTTCATTTTAAAGGTTCGGCTTTGAAAAAGTGATTTCACCTTCTGAGTTGCTAATGAAATAACTGCATTCATGCCAAATTGAGACTGGTACTGCACACTAAAAACAGACAAGGAACAGCTGTGTTTGACATTATGGCTTCCACTTAGGAAAGGGTTTCCTTCTCAGCTCCCAGATCTTTACACCAATAAGCAAAGCTACAACTGCACAGCTTTGAGACCCCCAGCATCCTTGTCTGTTGTGCTTTTTCTCAGGGTTTGCCCCGAGGCTGCATGGAGGAAAAGTAAAGAAGGGACAGATAGAAATAGACGTCTTAATTGATACTTTAAGCTGATGACCAGATGTTTGAAATCAAATGTGACCAGTCCAGGTACACTGAACATTCACTCCACCTGAGTTATTTCGTTAAGGATTTGCTTTGGTTTTTTTTTATTTTCTAAGAACCCTTGGTTGACTTCATAGAATCTTCATAGAATCAAAAAACCAAAATATAATCTACAGTAAATAAACAGTTCCAGTTTACACCCACTCAATGATAACTGTATTAATGAAATTGTTCCTTTTTCTATTGTGGTAAAAGAGCATTCAGCCTTATCCTTATCGATTTCCATGTTGTACAAAACTACCACAGAGAGGAAAAATTAATTGCTCCAAGTATTTTGCCATTAAAAGCAACCAAATGGGGCTTTAGGTCATAGCAGTGTTTTATCTGGGTGACTCATTTCAATCCTCCTCACACACACTTCACTCTATCCTCTGCTGTGCCTGAGCAGAACCATTTATGGGCCTTTGCAAAAGGCCTTTAACATTTCCTAACCTATTTTCCCTGCTCCTCACCTCATTACTGTCCATTTTATTCAGCTTCAAATTATTTCTTCTCATACATACCCAGAACATCCTGTGAATTTTTGGTTTCTGGGTTCATCAGTGACACACATGGCTGAAATGCACTCAATTGACACTCTGCTCTGACCACTGACATCCAAGAGGCAGCCGTACCCTGCTGCATGCAACTGTTGGAAGATGATTAAATTGCATTGCCCAATCTCTTCTCATGATCCATGTTGCAATTTTCTTTGTGGCACAGCCTCCCCTCCGGCAGCACCACCTCTAGAAATCCACTTTGCACTGCCCCCAAACTGCAGCCAAAGCAGTTTGATTACTGTCTGAGGTCATTAATTAGGCAATGAAAACTGTGCCTGTCCTGAGCACTTCTGCCTCAGCATCAGCAGTGTGTCAAAAATATTCACCTTTCTGGCTTCATCTAACACCAGACGCCTTGTGCTGAGATGTGGTCAGAGTGTTTGCACGTGGTCCACAGGATTTCAGTGGACATGATGCCAGCCCTTCCCTGCTCTCAGGTAGTGTCACTGCCCATCTGCAGAAGCCAGAAGAAAGGCCCAGCCCTGGTACCCAGCTGTGCCACAAACAGCTGCTATACAGGGATAGAGGAGGCAACAGAAACTGTTCTCATGTTCCATGAACTGTGTTCAAGCTGTGTGCTGGATGGAAATGGAGAGCCAGCATTGGGCAGTGTCTTTAGGAATATTCAGGAACCTGAATACCCTTGGATTAGAGGGTGGCTTGGGTTATGTGACAGTCATGTGGGCACTCGCTGCAGTTTATCACCCATAACTGAGTTTGTGATCTCACAGCAAATGACTTTCAACTTATGAAATCGTCCACTGATTGTTACCAGTGTTTCCTGAAGATGAAGTACTTCAGTCTCACAGTCTAACACTTTAGGCAGGGAAAGAATATACTGCTCTTCTTACAATGGGTCATTCATCCCTTTACCTGCTTTCTATAGGTACAATGGTGATCTGCAGAGCAGGGAGTGACAACCCCAGAGAAGACAGGAAATATAACCTGTGGTTTCCTTAGAAAAACCCCATTGGGAGCTGGGAATGAAAGCTGGCTGTCTATTCAGGCTTGCAGGCAGAGCCCACCCCCAGACCATTCACTGCACTGAGCCCATGTGGAGCAGCTATTTGATGTATACAAAATGGAAGCCCTTTTCTGAGTTCTGAACTTGATCTGTGAGTCTGCAGTTCAGTATCTTTCTTTTACAGACAAAGGAAAATTTTCCCAAAGTTTGCTGGATTTGCTTCATAGTAAAGTGCTTTTCATTTAAGATGTCTTTGTGTGTTGACAACCTTGTCTGAAGGTTATTTCATTGTATTCTCCTTGATCAAGCACTATTCACAATACAGTGGATGTCATGACCCAGTAATCCCATTTAATAAAATTCAATGTCTCCTGACTAGCTAGAAAAAGGAGGTCCTACTCAAATAATTACCAGACCTTAGCATTGAACTTGTGACTAATATCAAATCAGAAATGGCTTTTACTTTTCTCCTTCTTCTCACCTTGAGTGAATTTGGATTTGATTAATAAATCTAGATATCATCAAAGTCCTGAAAATCTGCACACACATTATAATAAAGACAAAAACCAATTTCTGATGGGTACATTAATTCACCTCATAAGGCATCCTGTTAATTCCCGTGTCTCTTGAACTATCTAAAGTTGATGATGTTGCACATTTTTCTCCTCAAATAATTAACTCTTATAAAAATCCACTCCGCTTCATTTACTCAAGCATAACAAGCTTGTTGCTCACAACACACAGTTTGATATCAGAAACATGAAAATAATGTGAAAGAGGCTCTAGATCCCTAAAGAGCATGGGTGTTTGGACTGTTATCTCCTATATCCCAAGGGAATTACTTCAGCTTGTGAACTTGAGAATTCAAGCTCAAGTCCAAGAGCTTGGGTGCTGAAACTCCTTACTATGGCTTGTGCAGGACTAATCTGACTATATTGAGAAAAATGGAGTGGCTTCTGTGAAAGAATAGGTACCACAAGATTACCTGTAAGGAAACACTTTTCTCTTGAAGCTGCTGCACTTTTCTGAATATTAAATACTTATGGAACTGTGTTGAAAAATACAATCATACATGAGCTAGTAGAACCTCTGCAAGGTGAGAGATGGGGGAAACTCCCTGAGCAGCAGGATACTCTCTGGACTTCAGCAGTAACATGTCCAGTCTACAGGTGAAATTATGATGGCGAGACACTCATTTTTTGACAGAAATTTGAGTATTCCAACAGGTGCAGGAATTTTTATGTGAGCTCCATACTTACCCAGTTAAGATCTGATGTGGGTGAACCATCTAAGGACTAGAGGGGATGACCAACTCTTTACCATCACTACAGCAAGAAAGCCTAGAGGTTGCTCATGTTGCAGCCTCTGAAATGAGCAAAGGTTTCTGACTTTCCTGTCAACAAGGGCTTCAAGCATTTCTGGACAGGGAAGATTAGAAATTATGACAGTACATGTGTAATGTAATGCAGCCTGCCCTAAATGCCCTGAAAAGTTAAAAGAAAAGGCATCTTGCACTTCCCTCTCAAGGATCACATCCAGCTGCTGTGTGTTTCCAAACAGCTGCAACATTTGTCTGAGGAAGATGCAGGAATCTGTTTAGTGTCTGCATATTTGTCTGAGGAGTGCTTAACAAACCACGGGGATGATCAGCACTTTAAAAATGTACCTTGCTATGGGCCAATTCCTCCATGTCACACACTGCAGAGACCTCAAACCCACACCCAGTTTGATTTAAACCTAAATATGCATTAAGGACAACATATACAAATATCCAGCAATATCCAGAAATATGCTCACCACTGAGATAAAAGGTGGTAAAGCAATAAGGTTACCGTGGGTTTCAATGTACAGAGGTCACAAATATAATCAAAATAAAATATTCTTTCAAGAGTTAAATATATCTAAGTGTGAGAGAATTGAATACTTTCATGAAGATTCCAACCTCTTGGTGTTTTAGCCCTTGGGTAACTGACATCTATATTTTACAACTTTAACAAACCTTATAATGTTTTGTTAGTACATAAATGCAGCACATAACATAGATAAAGAAATAATTGTCCATGTATGTTGTAAAACACCAAAACCAGCTAAAACCGAAGCAAGTAATAAAGATATTTAAGATAGACACATCCAAAACAAAACAAAAATTAAGTTATCTATAGACATTAAGAGTTAGCAATGGTTTGATACAAGTTCCAAACCATTTAGCTAGAAAGTTGCTCTGTAGATTTATTGTCAGCCTCCTTCCTTCAGTACCACTAGAAAAATTAATGGAAATTTGCCCTTCCCCCTTGTCCTGTCACTACAAGCTCCTGCAGAGTCTCTCTCTACCTCTCTTGTCAGGTGCCTTTATGTACTGAAAGGCCACAGTCAGGTCACCCCAAAGCCTTCTCCTCTCCAGGCTGAACAATCCCAGTTCTCTCAGCCTCTCCTGTTAGGAGAGGTGCTCCACCCCTCTAATCAACTTGGTGCCCTTCTCGGGACTTGCTCCAACAGGTCGGTATCAGTTTGATAAGGCTCAATTCTGGTTGTTGTTGGCCTGGGGAGGAAGGGATGGGACAAAGTGACTGGTGTGGAACCCAAGGGAGTCAGGCAGGACCAAGCCACTGCTCTCACTCAGTCCCCAGTCCTGGCACTGAGCTAGGGGAGCTGTGCAGCCCACAGGATCCCATGGCACAACCCCTGGGCATCCCTGCCACCACTGAAGGGCTGCTGAGGGCTCACGGCGGGGCGGGAGGCAGGGAACAGCCAGGAGTGAGCATTTCTCCAGGCCAACAAACTGTTCCTTGAGCAGCTCTAACCAAAGCCAACCCCACAGACAGAGGAAAGCATCCCAGCTATCCCAGCTGGCAAACATTACTTTTTTCCTTTTGAGGAAAAGTAAAATACCATCAATTAAAGCATATTTAAAATATCATTCAACATTTGTTTGGGTTCATTGTTATAGCAGCAGTGTGTGGCTGATGGATCCCTGGAGTAAATGAGTTGTTGCTGCTGTAGAAACGTATTTCTGCCTGGCCATGACTTCCTGCTCTCTTGAGCGTGCTGACAGATCTAATCAGATATTTAATTGTGTTCTTTCAAAAGTGAACAGGAAAGGCATTCAATGACCAGTGAAGATATTTCCAAAGGAAAACATTCACTTTCTCCTGAAAAAAATATAAAGGATTAGCTCTCCTTGGAACTATGTTATTGAGAATGAATGGCTGTAAATGTGGATTGCAGATGATTTACTCTATATTCCAGGATTTGGGGGATGAGTCATATAACTGTACCAGACAATGGCTGGACAATTTAAAAAAACCTGCTTCTATTGTGAGAAAGAAATATATAGTGGGAAAAAAAGATAGCATTCTCCAGCATAATGATAAAGATACATACATATTCAGAAGAACTGTAGGATCGCATTTATAGCAAAAGAAAAAAAAAAAGCTTTCATATCTATATTTTTCATACTTGTTTATGTAGCAACTACATCACGTATACACATTATATTTGCATTTTATTTGTCTGTATGCATATATAAAAACAGTATAATTTTGAAAACTTATGTATTGTCTGGCATGTCCTCAAGGCCTGGATCACTTCTGGACAGAAAGAAGGTAAACTCCAGAAATCTGCATACTTTGGGTCTGGCCTTTGACCCTCTTTGATGGATAACAGATAAGAGTGTCATTTTTAAGAGACCTTCAGCCAAGATAAAAACCTGTACATTAACTGCCATATTTCTTTGCTACATCAGAGACGGTAAGAAACAGATTTTGGCTGGGAAAAAAAAATACCAAAAAAAAATTACCCCCTTGGCATGTGCTGATATCAAGGAATATTAAGTATTTTCTTCCAGTTCACTGAGCCTTCCCAGACTGAAGGCAGACCAGTGTAGCTGTCCACAGCAAAGGTAGTGTGTAGTACAGCCCTTTCTGGAAGAAGTCAGGGAGATAGCCAGCCTGAGGAAAAATGCTGAGCTGAATTCATTCCTCTGCTCATTGAAACAGACTTGGAAAGAAAAGTTGAATTTAAGCTCTACAGTGTGTGAAGTGTATGTTAAATAAGAAGTTGAGTCAAGTAACTATTAGAAAGTACAGCAGATTCTGAGTAATACTTAGTATCCTAAAACCAGTCTGAGTTGTAGGGATGTCAGTTCAGGCAGCCACTAAAAGCAAATCCTGGGACCTATGTTTCAAAATGTGAAATTTGGAGGAAAAATATTAGGACACTTGTAAAAGTGGGGTCCTTAATGTGCAACTACTTGAATTATTCTTCCTTAGTGTGAAAGCTGCCATGTCATTAGAAGTAATAAAGATTTGTGAACAGCTGCCACCCATGCTTTGCAGAAATAAAAGAATGCAGAATCATACTCCATCTTTCACCAGACTGCTTCAGCTCTTTTACTTAACTAGAAGCCCATCATAACATTATTGAAGACTTTAAAACCGTACTGTAATTAGCTTCCAGAAATAAATTATCTAACAGTGAACGAATCACATTTTTTCCTGCACACATCAGGCTGATCAATCCTCAGAGATACTTAAGCCTCGAAAAGCCACAGCTAAAGGCAGTGTTATAGCCCTGTCAGCCCTGTACAACTGTCATGTCCTGGCTTCCATCCCTTCTTCTTGCTGTCCCCAAAGAGATACACTCCCACTGGCATGATACTTGTCTTGCTTTTTCAGGAGTGATGTGGAAGTAGAGCAGAGTTGTGCGTGGCTGAACTGAGCTTCCAGCTCCCTTTGAAGTCAAGGGAATGACAGACTGTGTATGTTGGAGTATTTCTTTTATTGCATTTCTCAAACCAGTGCTGCTTGTGAGCTTGCCAACGCTAAGCAGTTGTTAGTTTGCTGTACAGGAGAGCTGCAGCTGCTGGGCACATGCCAATTCTTTTTAATACCCACAGCACTGCCACCAGAAGCCACCATAAACACAGAAGAGCTAAGGAGAAAAATGCCACAAACTCATCTATACATTTATATCCTGTGCTACTGCGGGCAGGCTGCAATAATCACATACTCAGCCCTTCAAAACAGGGCTGACAAGAAAGTGGCTCCCAACATAGCCAGGAACAGGTCAAGGGTAACTTTCCAAGGGATTGTCCCCCTTTGGGGTTTGCTGCACGTTTTCTACTTTACTTCTCAAGTAACTTTACTGTTGCTTTGAAACCCTCTGTGCTGTTACAGCCGAAGCAGTAACCAGCAGTTCACTTGTTAATGTCACAATTTGGGCCAGCACTGGAAGCATGAGCTGCTTTGCTTCTGACAAAGGCTGTAAAGAAAGGGCTCTGGGCTGGGAGCACACAGCAATTCAGCTTTGCTTTGGAGAGCAGTAAGGATTGCCTAATTATTAAGTGGCAGCCCCAACACTGGTAGAAAAGAGGATGGATGAGTACCAAAGACATTTTCCTGTCTTTATGAAGGCCTGTTAATAAAAGCAAAATTTTAAACAGTGAAATATACTAAAACCTAAATAATATTCCCGCCCCCCCCCCCAAAAAANAGGCATGGCAAACTTACAGAGTGGCACTTACAGGTGAGGTTGGCTTTATATGTGGATGTCATGATGGTAAAAAGGAAATGCTACACAGATAGGTGACCCACAGGTTAAATAGGCCATTCCTTGAGGGGATTAAAAATTGAAATGGAATTGAAGAAGATATAGGAAATAAAAAGGGCAATAGGTGGTAGAAATGCCATAAGATAAATGAGGATAGCAAAGCAATAAGAACAGACCATTGACACCCTGTGCATTCTTGAAAGCAGCAGGGCCAAAGGACTGAAGTCCTTCCCTGGGGCATAATGGCCCATATCTGTCATGCAGAACAGTGGTGGGAGTGAGGAGCTGGGCCAATAACAATGAAGTTTAGGAGAACAAAGAGCCTTGGGACAAGTGGGGTGCAGGATCCATCCGTGGCTGCACCCTGTTCCTCCAGTCCCCATCAGGAGGCTGAGCGGGTGCTGTGTCCCCAGCCACAGCCCCAGGCTGTACAGGCACAGCTGCTCACCCAGCCAGCATGCTCATCTCCTTCAGAAGGGCAGAGAAAGCCTTCACAGGGTCACTAACCCAGCAGAGAGAAGGTAAATAAGAGTTTACATCCCATCCCCCAGCATTCTTCATCCCATTCTAGGTAATTTCCAGCCATGTATGTCCAACTAATTAAGATAAAACAAGACCTGATTTGAATTCCCAAGTTGTGACTGCAGCCTTGTCAGATTTCTTCTGCTGTCCGTAATTTCTCTTTTCTTTTGGATTGTTTTGTTCCTTTATCTGGTTTGAGCTGTCTGCAGGAGGGAAAACAAGTCTACTTGGAGGCTGTGTCTGAGATATTGCCTCTAACAGCCTGGATTCAAGACCCTTTGTTTACACTAAAAGGCACCTGGTCTTGTTAAAAAGGCTAATATGTGCTGCAGATAAAATCCTAACGAAAGCCCTTGACTCTTTGAAAGTTTATCTACTGTGGTTTTGAATTTACTGTGAGGTGTCTGAGGTGTGCTGTCAATGATGGATTCGGGCTATAATCTCAGCAGGAGAGGCAGCTGAGATTTTTTTCTGTATGTAAATTGCTGACAATGTTAATGGCCATCAGCAAGGAACAAATAATCTTACTCATAATGCCAGTGCCAGTTTCCTATCTTTATCACAATCCATTATTAGAAGAATTGTAAACAGAATAAACTGCCTCTTCTCACCCCCTCCTCCCCATTTACGTAGAAACATTCCTCTTGAAGGCTTTACTCCAATTAAAAGCTTTTTTTTTCTCTTTGCAGAGAAAAAATGTTCTACCTAGGGATCCATGTGCATTATTAGACTTGCATATTTGCATGTCTTTGTTCTTAACGTTTTTGATTTTAAAAAAAGTTTTTCCAAAGTTACTCCATTTGAACAAGAATTCTGGGCACTAGAAATATAATTTTTACATAGAGCTGAACTCCAGAAACACTTGCCATGTGGTCACACACACAGCTGGACAGATTTTTGTCTCACAGCACTCACCCTCTCACTAGCTGGGAATGCTTAAAGCTCTGCCCATCATTAACACTCCCCAGCCTGTGTCACTGACCTGTTGCAATACAAAGGTTCTCTGTCTTTCTTCATGGTCCATCAATTTGAAGGTATCACACTGATCCTACTGGAAAAATAACACCCTGCAGTAATCCTGCTCGCTTAGAGAAGGTTGCTCTCTGGGAGACTATTGACATTGGGATTATGCAACTAAGTAAACCCATTTGCTCTCATTAAGTTGGTACTATTTACAATAAATAATAGTCTCCAGAAAAAAATTACTGTCTAGAATTTGATACATCTTACTATATTTTCTATGCAATGTTCACAAATATTGCCTGTTTCAGGTAATTAATAGTGGTTTGCTGAGAAATGGATTGAAAAGGTGTTTTATGGCAAGAGGATGAGTTGCAGTGATCTGATTTCTCTGTGTGCATTTCAGCACTGCAGTGGCAGCTGAAGGACAGAGTGAATTCTTGGGTGGCCGTTTTGGTACCAGTCACAAGGCAAAATTTATTACCTGCTCTCATCCATTAAACCATACACATTTAAATAATAGAAAGTACCTGAAGGTGATTAGCAGAGTAAATTACCTCAAGTAACGTAGCTGAAATAGTTCTGCAGTAGCTCTACAGCATGTCAGTGTCACTGAGGAGAGTGCTATGAAAAGGAGTGGAGTTAATGAAAG
This sequence comes from Cisticola juncidis, assembly GCA_013400215.1. Taxonomy (NCBI): domain Eukaryota; kingdom Metazoa; phylum Chordata; class Aves; order Passeriformes; family Cisticolidae; genus Cisticola; species Cisticola juncidis. The sequence goes on from VXBR01010920.1 coordinate 3,356,092, forward strand.
GCCACTTCACTGTCAAGTGCTGGAGCATCACGAGAGGAACCCTTGTCAGCACAAACTGTGGTGGTGGTGAGTGGAGAAACAGATGAGATGGCACTGGCAAACAGGACCTAACTCTGGCTGTGATCTGTGCCACCAGGTAAGATCAGATGCCACGGAAGCTTCTTGTGTGGCCTTTGGCACATTTTAGCAAAGCACCCCAGGTGACTCTCAAAGCCCTGTTTGGCACCAGTGGTGGCCAGAACACAGGGCTAAGCATGGGAAAATAATCATCCATGTCTGCAGTGGGCTTCCCTCTCTTGGCAGAGTTTTTGGCCAGGATTTCTGGCCATGTGGGCCCCATGGATTTCCACAGGCTCCCATCAAGTTTGGCAGTATCACTTTTTTTTTATATACTGTTTGCATTGGCTACTTTGTGAAAAAAATACCATGAAATCATGTTTCTGGGTTAATGTTGTCAGCAAAATACTGAATAAAGACACAAACTTTTCCCTGTGCAACAATCTCAGGCTCCTCCAACCCAGCCAACACTGACTTCTGCTCAAAGCTGACTTGCTCGTCTGGCAGGTAGCAGAAAAATCCCAGTGTAATAAAGAATTATTTCTGTGCTACCCCCAAGGGGCTCTCTGAGACTCAGGGAAAACAACAACACAACCAGACCTCTGAAGGTGTTGGACCATGTTATCACAGATCCCAGGAAGGGCTCAAAATCCCTCAAGAAATCTCCCTGTTAAGGCATCTAAAAATATTTCAACAACCTGTCCTCTACTCTTACGGAATAAAACTCTCCATCAACTCATTTCTGGGTACACACTTAGGAAATGTTCACCCCACCCCATCAGGGAGCAGACACAACCTTGGTTTTAGCATGAGAAAACTATTTATATTAACCCAGAGTGCTGCAGCACCAGCAAGGAAAAGGATGAGTTCTGCAGGCTGGGAAGGAACCCTCCTGAGCTGGGCTTCAGCAGATCTTTCATTCTACAGATCATTTAAATAATAAATTATCACAGACTGTAACACTGGAATGTGTAGCCCCATTCCTTAGAATGTCACTTAAAGACATAAAATCGCATCATTCTGTCCTTACTGTTCTAGCTGCTACATTGAGAAACATTATATCTTATCTCCAAAGAAAAGAACAAACAAGAGAAATATTCATTAATAACCCCATCAAATCAGGTAATGAGCGGCAGGAGACAAAGTGTCTATTTTATATTCAGTAATGGAGGAAAAGCCAGAATTCCCATGACCAGCCAAATGCCACTGATGATGAGTGCAAGTAACTCTGGGGTAGGTGCCAAACAAACCAGGCACAGGGGTTAAAAGGGCATTCCAAGATAATGAATGTAGTGCTTCATTTCAGCCTTATATCATTTTTCTTCACCTTTCAATATTTTCTAATTTTGCTTATTTTTCCATTTTGTTTTTCTTGAGCCTTTCTGCTCTTTCTATGCCTTGATGCACTGCTGAGATGTGAAAAGTGACCATCTTCAGAAACTCACATTATTTCAGTACACTATGCACATATATTCTGTATAGGGCCTGTTCCCTATAAATATCATTTCTTGCTTTATTCCTGTAAAGCTTTACTATGAATAGAAGCAGGAATGTTTTTGTTGTCCAAGAGCAATGCCACTTCTTGAGAAGATTTATTTGGAAACAATAATATTAAACTACAAACCAAACAACATGTTGCCTTTCTATGTTTAAAGAGAGCTTAATTTTTCTTACCTTGCCAAGCCTGGAAAAATGCTTTCAAAATTAAATGTCATTCCTGAGGCCTAGAGACATTCAGGTTGGGTTAGAGCCAGACCTAATTGAATCAGAAATTAAAATATTTATTGAGTTGTAGAATTAGAAGGAGAAATATACAAATTCTTCCAAAACCATCAAAAGTCTTTCCAAAGAGACCATCAGACTGTAGCAGTCAGAGGCAGAAAATGGCCAGAGTGTGTTTAAACAAAAAGCAGAAAAATCCATAGAGAAAAAAAATCAAAGCTTTCCTTGAAATAGACCTTGTTTGATTAAATGAACAGCATGGTTATTTTGGCTTTAATTCACTGTGATGTTTAGATCTGAGTGGTTTAAAGCTTAATGCAGGCTTTTCACTGCTGTGTGTTTACAGAATTATTCACACCTTTGAGAAATATTTCAGGGGGATGGTAAAGTGGCCCCAAATTCAAATGTTTTTGTTACTTCCCCTACTCTGTTAGGAAGTGCAAATATGAGATCACAGAATGGTCTGGGTTAGAAGGGACCTTAAAGATCAACTAGTTCCATGTCCTTCTTCCACTGCATCCAGTTGCTCAGAGCTAACCCACTCTCTTTTATCACACTTATCTTTATTGGATGGAGTTCAGTCAGGGGTGAGGCTGTATTGGTAAATAACACAGCTATTACTGATCATGGATGAGGTCACCTTCATTCCCTTCTCCTACAGAAAGCCATTCTCCCTTGTCCTATCCCAAGGTGATCAGCACTGGCATGGCCTTCTCCATGCTTTGCTGACAAGGCCTGGTGAGAGCACAATCCAGACACCAATACCCCATTTATGTCTCTGCTGTGGGACAGGGTCAGGATTGTGGTGCCGAGTGTGCATCTCCCCAGACAGGAGGAGCAGAATGAACAGCAGCAGGAACTAAAACGTGGAGGGCAGAAGCAACTGGGAACACTCATCTTTGCTCGTGTCTTTGCACTGTTAACAAAAGCCCTGCTCCAAGGCAAAGCTCACCAATGAGAAAAAACCACTGATTTTTCTGAAAGTAAAACTATTTCTAAAATCATCTGGAGTCCTGCAGAGGACACTGTTAGCACTGGCACATGGCACGGTGGCTCTGTGGGGGCTGCTGCCCGGCGAGGGACTGGCACCCCAGAGTTCCCTCCTCCAGCTCCAAGAGGTTCCTCGGCTATAAACATGTTGGAGGCTTTAATCTCATATCTGTCTCTGCTTAAGCTGAAATGATTTTACAAGTTTTAAAAGCCTCTGTACAACCTTTATCCACACAAGAGGCTACAAACCCTCAAGTCCAGCAAAGCCTTCTATTTTTCCCCTTATTCCTTCTCAGCAGTCAGCTGGAGGCCCTGCCCCGGCTCTCTGCTGTGCAGGCCACTCAGTGCCCTCGGTACCACGCAGCCTCCTGACACTGCCCTGCACAGCAGTACCAACCCTTGGGCTATGCTTGAAAAACGTAAATATAGAGAGAAAAGAGACATTATTGAGCACCATGGGAGTGCAGGCGTTTTAACTCTCTGTTCTCACACCCCACATTTCCCAGGCTGTCCTGATTCTGTGGCAGCATGTGAGGAAGAACAGTCTTCAGCAGCTGCAAAGCATCAGCAGATATGGAGCTGCCAGGGCTCTTTCCCCTTTCTGTTTTATGGAGGGATACATAGCTGTGCACTGAGAAAGCAGGACATCCATCCCGCCACTTTTGTGGAAGAATGAAGACAGCTTTCAGACAAACACTGTAACATCCAAATATTAGCAACCACCACATAACCACTACTCAGGCATGTCTTGGAAATACTGGTTTAATGGTGATATTTTAAAAGAAAAGCTGAGGGTCTTTCTGTCACAGAAACAACCTTTTTCAGAAGCACACAGCATCCAGAAACATGCACTGGAACACACAAAGGGGCTCCCCAGTGCTGCTGGACAGGGCTGGAGGGTGCTCAGCCTCTGCTGAGTTTCTATAACACATAAAATTGATCAGGTCCAAGGCTCCAAAGCCCCAGGTGAGAGCAAGAGCCAGTGCACAGACAGAATGCAAGCCAAGGGTAGGCAGTTCCTGCCCTGGATGCTGCCAGATAAGGTAGCAGTGGAAGCATCACTGTCCTTGGCCAGCCTCAAGGAACCATGACAGGAAGAAGGGGATGAACTCTATTTTCCTATGTGGAAAATCAAAGCAGAGTGATTTACTGAGGCTGACAGGGGAGAAATCTGTGAAAGAGCTCAAAATTGCCACCCCATCTCTGAACTCTCCATCCTGATTCTGAAGCAGGCAGCCACAAGGTCTGACTGCCACACAAGCACACAGGGACAGAAATCACTACTCTCATGCAGTGCTGCCAATTGGTTTGATACAACACTCCATTTGTTTTCAGAAAGTGAATTTCCTAGGAAGAAATTAGCTGTTGAATAGAGAGAAAGGATGATGTTCCCTCCAATACCTTTGGGAATCTGGAGAATACTTTTATTTTCCCCTTTTTTCTTCTCTTTTTAAATCTCTCTGTCATTGTAGCTCCTTGAAGCTACACTGCTAAATGTTCAAAAATCAAGAGCTGATCCTTACCCCAAACTCAAATATCTTGTTTGTGCACGACTGTGAATTACATTGGCCAGATTCCCTCTCTCTGATACAATTCAGCTGACTTAGAGTTACTCACACTTTATAGCAACATGAATGAGAGAAGATTCAGGTTCAATGCTTCATTTTCCATCCACATCAGAAGTTAAGTACCAGCTTTATTCCCTGATCCTGCTGAAAGAGCTGATGATGGTGGGACACAAACAAAGGCGCCTTGACAGGCAAAGAGTTGGGTATGTTGTTGCTAAACAAACATGCCCATGTTAACCTCAGCCTCATTAAAAATACAAGACAAACATTCATCCTGGGATCCCAGACAGGCAATTGGTAATAAAGGATGTGTTCTAAGCATCAAAAAACACACAAAACACTCCAAAACAAACAGGAAAAAACCCCACTGTAAATCCATGGTAGGTAAACACTCAAAATTATAAACTAAAAAAGAAAACATCTTTTCTACGTCCTGTCTAGCATGTCTTGAATCTTGGATAAAAAGATTCAAAATTCTTTTCACTCCATCCACTTTTAATAGGAAAACCCAGGTGCAGATGTGGGCTTGATTCCAGTGCCAAGATCCCTGCTCTCTTCAATAAAGAGTTTAATGCAACTTAATCTAGAGATGCAAAGAGCCCTAAGATACCAGCAGTTGAGATTCAGAATCCTAATTAATTTTTGTTAGTCAGTTGTCACAGAGATTTCCCTCAGTTGTGCTTTTGCTAATATTGTTTAAAATTATTAAATCTAATAAACTGTGGATAACTGTGGGTAAATCAGTTGCAACTGGTGAAATAATTAATATTTATACAAGAAAATAGAATATAACCAACCAGCATTAAGCTGTTAACTCCTCCCTCCCCTCACTTCACCCCTGCCCATGAGAGTTTTCTATCATTAATAAAGGGATAACCATGAATGTATGGAAACAGCACCAGCTGAGTCTGTCTCAGCATACACTGGTGTTTAGGAACAGAAAGAAGAAGCAGATATTCTCACTCTGTCAGCAAATCCACAGGGAGACATGACACAGAGACCTTTCCACCACAGGAGGAGAAACAGTTCTGGGTGGCTTATGAAGATCAGCAGTTGATTTGACTTTCATAGAATCACAGAATGGCTGGGTTGGAAGGAACCTTAGACATCCTCTAGTTTCAACCCCCTGCCATGGGCAGGGACACCTTCCACTGTCCCAGGTTGCTCAGAGCCCCATCCAGCCTGGCCTTGAACACCTCCTGGGATGAGCTAGTGACATTATTTTACATGCTCCCCTTGGCCTGGAAGGAGTAATTGGCAGAGAAGACATTGGTTATTGCACAGGCAGCTACCCAGAATCTAAGGTAAGCAGCAGTAAAATGGCCTCAGTGGGACATGCAGTGAAGGCACCAAGAAATTCAGCAGCCCAAGGTGAGAAGTTAACCAGCACATTAACCATTGCAGCTGGCAGGAGGTCTGGGGGTTTTACAGCCAAATTCTAAGCAAAGGGAGAAACAGCCTTTCATGGATGGCTGTGCAAGAGACTGTCCCAAAGTGATGAACACCTCTGCAGTCCCCACAGGTCGTGTCTCCCACCCATTTGGGGTGAGCAGCTGCTGCCTGCCTTTATGAGACTCAGAGTTCCAGGGCAGGCAGGCCACGTGTCCAGCACACCTGGAGCAGCTGAAGTGTCCTGGACCCACCCACGGTGATATCCACATGTTCAGAAGCCCTTTGTTTCTAGGAGCACAGGCCACACATTGATTGCATTTCCTTCTGCACTAGGGTGAAATTCTGACTGAGAAAAGCACTGACAGGAACTCAGATAATACATCACAAATTCAATATATTCAATACAAATGAACAAACACCAGAATTTCTGACCTCTAGCCACAATATCACTTTTGTAATATGATGACACCATACCAAGCCATTTCCTCCTGGTTCAAGAGCCAAATGCTATTTGCTGAAAGCCAGTTCAGTTTGTCTGAACTTAATAAAACATCCTTCTGCAACAAAGCATAAGGATTTTCTTCTGAAAGAAATTAATAAACATTTGACAACTTAAATAAACTGAACCCTGCTGAAACCCTTTGAGGCTCAAACATATTGCTTTTTTTCTTCCCCTCAAATCACAGATTTTAATAAATAGCAGGAGTAGACCATGTTATACAAGGGATTGTTATTAAGTAGATTTGGGAAAATACTAAATGTCCAGTGTCTCCTCCCTAAAACTGTTCCACTGCATTGATGGGTTCCACAGATATCATTTTCACCCCCATTTAAAGATACCTGAGACAAAATGAGTTCCAGCGAAGGCACAAGCACTGATAGTGATTAAATGGTATTCCAAGCCACGAGCAAAGCAAGAGAAGAGAATTTATGCACAGGATGCCTCCAGAGCTGGAGAAAGCAGCTGAGACAGTGGTGGTCCCATGGCTGCAGCCATCATCTGTCATGGGGGTTTGGATCTTCAGATGATCTTTATTTGAAAATGTTCAGCTCTTGAACTGGCTCCAGCCTCGGCTCTCTACCTTCCTCAGAAGGCTGAAGAGAAAGTTTTTGCAAAGATCAAGAGACTACCAATAGTGTCATAATTAATTTGACAATAATATTGAAACTATTGCAATGTGGTTTTAAAAGAAGTTTTTTATAATGGTTTTCGTATGTGAAAACAGAGAAGTAGCCAAGCAAAAGGCAATTATTATAGAAGCTGATTTCCACTACTGCAGCAAAGAAGCTTAGCAAGAGATCACTTTCTCCTTATTTATGTACAGCAAATGACACAGTCAAAAATAATAATAATTAAAAATTAAAAAGCCCATTAGGTGACTGATTTCAAGAATGATGCTGGGCTGTGAGGGTTTTTTTAAAATAATGCAGTCTTTCACAAAGACGAGTTTTAAGCCAGCCTCATGTAAATGCTGAGCTGTGCTTTAATGACCACAGGAGTGGGGCAGCCCCTGAGTGAGGTGACACCTGAGTGCACTTGGGCTACCCAGGAGTTGCACCAATCCCTTAGACAAGTGCCTTTGAGACTTCCTTTTCCCAGAAAGAATGGTACCTCTACAGACTGTGAACTTCACCTCTCTCCCTGTCAAAGGGAAGAATTATTCTGTTGGTGACAGAAATAAATGTTTTCAGATTACTGAGATGATTATACACAAGGAGAAAATAATTCATTTTGAGGTTTTACCTAAGAGACAAACCCCATTAAAATAGTCTTTTCCCCTCTGATGTCTGCAGCTCTCTGCCAGAGCGTTCAGTATCAGCAGGACTGTGCCTCTCTTTCTTGTAAGGAAAGACTCACTCTGTGATTGCAAATGGAAAGACTGAACACTACCTGCTGCTGAGAAAGTCCCGTGACTAGGAAGAATTCCTCACATTTCCTGCTGCTGCTTTCCCCATCATCATCAGGGCTATTTGATACCGCGGCAGCGCTCGCAGGGCGGCGGGGACAGCGCTGCTGCTCCCAGCTCCAGGGCCAGCACTGTAATTGGAAGGAGAAGAGGAGGTTAACACAAACACATCAGAGTGGAGGGATAAAGGCAGCAAGGGACAAACCCTTGCGGTGATGGAGTTATCACAGCTTGGCTCCTTCCCAGTTGTAATTTCCTGCAGACATACAGGGACAGTGGGAAAAATCAACTTGTACATCTTCCAGTTAAAACCACTGTCATGGTCTTTATGACTTTCAAGATGAAAAAGTAAACCTCAAAGTATCAGCATCTGAATCCAGGAATGCATTTTCCTCCTAATTGCATAAGATCTCCAGAGCTGCAATTGCTCCTGATAGTGTGTGTTTTCTTGGTCCCACCAAGGGACCAGCACTCACAGCACACTGAGTGCCTCACCACATTCTGTCTGGGCTCAGTGACAGCATCCCCCCAGATGATGGGGGGAGCTGGGATAGGCTCTCAAAGGAATTGTGAATCTCTGTTAAGCTACCTTCTTTCTCTACAGAGTTTTCAAATACTCACTGTTTTAAACATGATACTTCACCAGGAGTTCTTTGCAGCAATCTAGTGCTCTAAAACATATCACCAGATGAGAATTATCAGCAAAATGCACTGAAGTGCAAGAACCAGCCCACTAAGTTACTTTAAGAGCTGATAGGGAAGGAAAATGAGCATGCAGATGAGTGGGTGACTTGTCTGGCTCTCAGGGAACAGAGGTGAAGCCACATGAAATCAGGTGCTAGAGGAATAAAAGAATGCAGTGAAAATTCCACTGCAGTGACATGTAGGTGAGGATGGCTGAAACGTCACCTTTCATTTTGATGTTTATATGCTTAGGAAGAGAAAAGTCACAACAGATAAGATACTGTTTTTTCGCAGGAGGAAACAAGTCTAACTCACAACAGAAATCTTTCTCAGTGTTTTCACCATAGTGACAAAGTGACTCCTCTCTTTTCATTAACAATATTGTACTTGTCAAGCAAAAGTCAACAATTAAGAGCTTCTTGAAACATAAGAGCTTGGCATGTGAGGTCTTTGCTTTCAGTTAATGGAAACAGGCCATCATAAGAAAACTTCACTGTATCCTCCTGGTGTCACTCAATTCAGAAACTGCTGAAAGGCAGCAATCTGTGTGAGTGGGAATTCTGTATGGCAGGCTGGGGCAGGCTTGGTCTCTGTGGTCATGCAGGATGGAAGACAGTGCATTCTTGCAAATTTATTTGCAACATTCTGCCTGCTCCCTATAAATTTACTTTTTTTTTCATTCATGCTTACCCACTAGTAGTTAATTTTACCACCAAGGCTTATGTAAAGGTTTGCTGTAAAAAATTAAAGGTATGTATGAAAAAGGGGTAAAAAAGATATTTTCCCATTGCTACGGACATTCCATTCCAGTGCTTCCTAACAAAAGCCACTTTCAGACATATCAAAATGGGATAGAAATGGTTTCATCAGTGTTCTAGCGCTCTCTCAGTCACACTCTGACCTTGGGCAGGTAATTTATCTGCTCTGTGTGTCAGTCTTTCCTTCTACTGAAAGGAGGAATTGAATTTTACCTTATAGGGGCATGCTGTGAAGCTGCAGAGTTTTAAGGGTGACAGGAGCAGACCTAATAAAGGGAGAAGATACAAGACCCTGAGACAGATCCAGCTCTTGGGTTCATTTCCCAAGACTTTGCCCTAACAGTGCAAGGCCAAGAGAATTCATTAAAACAAAAAATAACAATAGCTAAGTCTTCATGAAAGTTAGATGAGATTAGCTGCCTCTCAAAGTCATAATATTACATTTAAAACTTCTAAATTACGAGAGCTTTCAGATCAAAGTGCTACACAGCAAATGGAACAGAAATAAAAAGGCATTTATATCCAACTGCCATCCTGCCAACCACTCCTGTGCAGGCTGGGCTCAGCTTCCAGTCGGAGCTGCAGTGAACACAGTGACTTTCTAAGCTGCAAAAGCTCTGCTCACAAACCTCCCAGCAGCTGAGGAGGGCCCTGTGCTATCACCTCTGTTCTGCAGTTGCCATCCCAGCAGAGCTGCACTTCCTGCCCCACTGTGGCACTCACAGAGCACTCACACCCAGCAGGGATAACTGGGGACTGCCAGCACATAAAAACCCAACTGCACTGCTCTGGCCAGCCTGGTCTGTCTGCTCACTGATGGCCAAGGGCTGAGCAATGCACTCCCCACAGGAAAGGAGAGAGGCAAGAAATGTGAACTGGGTTCAATCCTGAGAGACCCTGCTCATGGCAGCTGCTGATTTGAGTCCATACCTCCATCAGGAGCATGTGTGTATATCCACACTCCCACTCTGCAGCCAGGGAAACAAAATGACTCTGGAACATCTGCCAAATCCCTGCCCCTCCTCACTGGTTTTCTGGAGGACTTTTTTTTCCTAGGTTTTATTTTTCATTTGTTTGTTTGAGTTTTTATTTCTTTACTTCATTTATTAAAGTCTAAAATTGTTAAATAACTTCTTTACTTTCTCTCTAAACAGTCTTGTTCTCAAAGCTGCATTTTAACAGGTATGAGGCCCTGGAGATGGGTCCTGCAGGAGTGGGACAGGTTGTCTGACAAGGGCAAAGGGCAGCTGCCCATGCCAGAGGGGCTGTGGCTGTGGCCCAGAGCTGCCAGGGGCACTGCACAGCTCTGCTGCTGCCCTTTCTACAGGGAAGGCTCCTGCAGGGCCCCCCAGCAGTGGCTGCTGGGACGTGCAGAGCTACAAACCCGAGCTCTCTGCTGCTCCTCTTCCCATCCCTCTCCTCTCAGCTCTCCAGAGGACCAAGTGGACCCTCTGAAACACCTTGTCCCAAAAGATTTATGGCTGTCTGTCAAACAGCATTGCTTGTGAGATATTATTTCTGTTGGTTAGGCCTTTTGGCTGCTTGATATGCCAGAAAATTCAAATTTTCTTCTCTTTTTCTCCTTTTCTCCTTTTTTCTCCTTTTTTCTCCTTTTGAGTTGTTGTATTTATTCAAGATAAAAGCCAGATGTTATATTAACAAGAGAACTGCCTCTCCTAAAGGGAAACATTCATCAGGGCAGAAGCAGACATTGTAGCTTTGCTGTGAATTATTTAAATTCCTCCTTTTTTTTATTTTCTGAACAGGAAATCCAAGAAGATGTATTTGAAAGCAATAGTATTGTGACTGCAGAATAAAAGCCATTTACCCTAATCCTTTTAAAAGCTGGTAATAGGGATTTAAAAGTACTGAAGTTTAGAAATGTATAAATTTGAAGGAAAGACAAATATAAACCCAAAATACTGGGGAGAAAAAAGAATGTTTAGATAATTTATATAGCAAATCCAACAACTACTATCAAACCAGCTGGATTTTTTTATACCCAGTGGCAAATGTTTTTCCTACAGAGGTTCTTCTTCCAAAGCCAGAGTTTTAGCAGAAATGGACCTAAATGACATTTTGCTTTATTCTGAAAATAGACACGTTCTACACAAAATCTCCTCAGATATTGTGCTGGATGGGTACACTGTGATTATTTTCATAGGGAGGGTGGGATGGGAGGGCTGGGGAACAAATCCTTTGTGCAAAGATAAACTTACCCATGGTGCTGCCCAGGTGGTTCTTGGGCTGTTTCTGACACCTGGGTTTGGCACTAGAGGGGCTGTGCTGGCTGTGACTCCTGGTCCAGTGCCAGAGGTGGGAAATGCTCACTCAGTGCCTATTTTTCCTCTCCTCCTCGAATTTCTATTCACAGTGGCTGGAATTACACCCATAGGAAGAACAACGGAGAAGGAAAATTCAGTGTTTTCTCTGTATTAAAATTCAACAGCAAATAAATAATACTCTTCATGGAAAAAAAATAATCTTTGCAGCTGACTGATGGCCATAGTATTTCCCTGTGACTGGGACAAGAGCAGCCTCAGGCACTGCCCCACCCCTTGACCCTGTTGTTAGGGGTATGTTGCTCACACTTACTTGTGATCTACATCCTTTCTAGTGCGAAACATGGCTTAGAAATCTAATTTTAGCAGCATAACTTTTTAAACAATGATCCAAGCTTCTCACACATCCAAATGAACACTTTGAAAACATACCTCCCACGTATAAGCTATAATCTTTACTATTTAAATAAATTATGTGTGTATCAGAGATTTCTAATACCATAAAAATAATCATACTCCTGAAACCTCATTTACCCAGTCTTGGAAAACTTTTTGAAGTTGTAATGAAATTACCTATTTGTATAGAATGTTGTATCTTTATTATTAAATATTTCCATTATGCCATTTTTGGAATATTTTTAGAGTTAATATAATCTGTTGTAAGAAAAAGAAGAGTACTGCCACAGCTATTTGACAAAATGTGTTCCAGTTGAATGAGCTAATTAGCTTTTAATAATGAGATTGAGCCCATGGACTTACAAAGCAAGCTACTGGAGCCTAATGATTTCAAAAGCTATCACATTTACAAGTTAATATAGTATAAATTATTCATGAGCATCTTATAAATAAGTGCAATAAGTTATTTTCAGGGCTAGTGTTGCCTTAAAATGAGGTTCTTCTGAAAAGTGCCTCTAGACACAGAGCTTTTTTGTGACCCCCATTTCCACCCTGGGTTTTGGTTCTTTCATGGGAAGGTGCAGAAGTTTGGATGTTGAAGGTCACTCACCAGCTCAGATTTCCTTCAGCCCCTGTCTCTGCTAAGCCCTGACATCCCCATGGTTTGGGAGTGTGCAGAAGCATCACAGGCACTTGGGGCAGCATCCAGCTTTCCTGATTCCCTCTCTTAATGGCAGATAGGTACTGCCCATGGCTCCCTAGATACAGAAGCCAATTCCAGGGAAACTTCCCAAAGCCGAAGCCGAAGGAGAGCTGCACAGAGGCACCAGCAACTCTTCTTCTTTGTCACCCAGCCCTTTCTTCCATGGACAGCTTCTGACTCTCCAGCAGACTGAGATACCCTCCCCTGGGTGCAAAGGACCTGTGAAAAGTCAGGAAATTTTACAAACTGAAGAAATTCTTTCCAACCCAGGCTTTGCCACTCTTGACCTGAAAAAAAAAGGTGGAGTTTCAGTAGCAAAAGGTGAAATCAAGCTCACAAAATGTTTTAAAAAATGGGTCAGGAGATGGTTCAGGTGCTCAAAAGTTTTGAGCCTTAAATACCTACAGATATTTAAGAGTTTTGAGCCTAAAGGAGGAACACTAATTTAGGGGGAAGGATCCCTAGGGATCTGGGGACTAAGGGCTGGAGGAGGGAAGGGTTGGCTTGGTTTTAGGGTATTTTGGTATTCGCTCTTTTGCCATGCTCCTATTGCCATGCTTGGCCTGGCTTAGTGAATTCCAACTGTCAACTAAAACAGGCTTCAGCTGCAGCTGCTCGGGTCAGGGCTTCAGTTTGTATCACCTGGGGATGCTTTTCTTTGGGGTTCAAAAGAGTAAAACTGGTTCATCAAGAAATTGCTTTGATTTGTGAGAATGTTTGAAAGTTAAATCTTCTAGTGCACAATCATCTCTGCCAAACATCACTTTCATGCAAAAATAATCTCTCTTCTAGCAGGGATTTTAAATTCATTTTATATACAGGTCATAAATCTACAAGTTCTAATTCTAGTTTAAGACCAACAAACACACAGTAAGATTAAGGCAGGAATGCTTTCCCTGTAACTCAGAATGCCTGTCTGAGTTACATCTTGGCAAAATTCTCTATGATTTGTTTGTTTCTAATGGATGGTACTCCAGGCATTTTCTCCTTTTTGTTATTTTGTTTACCAATAGGGGATCTTGGATGACTCAGAAACATCAACCCCTGTAGAACTTCAGACATTCAGAACAATCCCTGCCATTCCATTCAGCTGTCATCATTTGGGATTGGTTTGGGTTTGATTTTACTAAGTTTTTGAGCCACAGCACAATCTCTTCAGGCCTCAGAAAGAACTATGTAGTCCTCCTCGTATTTCTTATTTGATTAGCTACAACTGGTATTTTTTAAAGAACAGAAGAAAGAGTTTATTTCACAACTGCTCATTGAAAGCCAGAATATTGTATTTTCTCTCAAAGTAACTTGGCAATATTTATATATCTTATCAGGAAACAGATAAGATACCTCAACTATGTTCCTCTTACTCACTGGTTAGGGGAAGCGGATGTTCAGTGCAGATTTCAAGGAGCAGAAGTTCATTAGATGCATCAAGCCTTAAAACCACCTCTGTTTAATTATCAAAGTTCATTTGCACAACCAGAGGAGACAAGCTTGACTCAGAGGATTTCCAACAAGGAGTGTTCTATTTACTTGGGGGTCAGCTGAGGAACATGGAGTCACTCCTTGAGAAATGCTAATTATTACACCAGGCTCTCCAGCTCCCTGCATCCCTCCAAGCTGCATTTGAGCCCCGCTTTCTCCATCAGGGCTGTGTAGCAACCTGTGATAGCAATCTGTGGCAGAAAGGCAGATATGTTGGCACAAATATCCACATGTGCATGACCTGCTCCCCCAACACACAAAATGTAATAGAAGTCCAAAATGTCTCCCCACAGGGAAAGGAAATAAGAGCAAACATCAGCCCACTATTATTTAAGAAAATGATACTGTTTTTAAAAGGAGACAGTATATGAATCTGTGAGGTGATGCCTTCCACCTCGATATCTTCCCTCAGCTCACCTCAAAGTTCATCCATGAAGTTAAAATCCAGTTTTGCAGCAACAGCAAACCAAGCTGATGGGTCAGATGGTGTGCAGGAGGCTAAGAGGGATGACAGCAGTTAAAATATTTCTCTATATTTGTGTAAGAGGTATGAAAAGATATTCAATGCATACTCCTCAAAAAAACCCAAATATGGATAGTCAATACTTTGTGAACACTGTATCTGCTGTTAGCTGGGCTTTTAGAGGGCACCCCCATGAAGCTCTGGTTCAAAAAACAGGTTGCAGGTTTCAGAGAAATCCTATCTGCACAAGCTATGATGAGGTCCTTGAGTAAGAGACAAGGAATATTGTCAGTATTTGGGCATGCCTATCAAAGTAATTTCCATGAACATCCCACATTGGAAAAAAAAAAAAAAAAGGAAACTGTTTTCATCAATCAATTTAAATTACTTAATTTACAAAATGTTGAAAAAAATGTCCATGTTTGCAGACATTTCTGAGCTCTGTTTTTATTCCTCCTTTAATTTGTAATTTACTAAGCCTTTTAAAACTATTAGGGTTTGCCAAGCAGTTCCATCAAGCTGCATCCTTCAATGAGTCTATGGGTTTTGAGTCAAGTGAAGAACAAATGAGCAATGTCAACAACATCTTCAGCTAACAGGAACCAGGTGGGGTTTGACATGGTATTTTCAAGTCGTGCGTCATCGTGTTGCATTCTTGAGCCTGCTGTGACTTCCTGGGAGCAGTGCCAAAGTCAGGCAAATCATTATTTACAATTAATGACATCTTGAATATCGCATACACTTACATTTCTCTTGTCCTTGGTTTTGGTTTGTTTTTTGTTTTTTTTTTTTAATTGCCTCTGTCTTCTTTTGATTCTGACTGAAAGCTCTTTGGAACAAGGATTTCCAACAACTTCCAGTGTTTGGAAAAAGACCAGAGTCTCCAGAGACCAGCCACCAAAGCTGCACTCACCAGGAGAAAAGTGCTGCCTTCACAGGCACGTGGAACAGCACTTTCCTCTCCTCAGGGAGGGGTTTGTTGTCCCGAGCTCTCATCCAGTGTAGGGTCACAGAGTGAATGAGGGATTCCTCATCCTGCAGCCCAACCAAGGGATTCACTCCTAGAGTACAACTCAGCCCCCACCTGCCTTTCTGCTGTCACCCAGCTGTTGTGTTTCTGCCCAAATTCAACTCTCAGCCACTCAGGCAGCCCCTGGTGCCTCCTCCTCAGTACAGGCAGAACCCTGCCATGCAGAGCCCCAGCCCTCCCTCCAGCCCCATTCCAAACCTCCCTTGGCTGCCTCAGTCTCCACTGCAATCAGCATGATCGCTTCAGGCAGATAGAGCCAGGGCCTGAGCACAGTCTCCATCTCCCTTCTCCAGGGCCAGGGCATGGCTTCATTTTGCAGATTTCAGCTGCGTGATATCTGCAAGGTGCCATTTTCTTAAATATTGAGCCATTTAAAAAATTCAACAGCTCTGCATCTCCCATCTGGTACAATCTTACCTCAAAAACCCAACCTTGTATCTGATCCCCTTTCAGACACCTTCAGTGAATCTCTGCACAACATGAACCTGCCACCTGCAAACCCAGACCCTCTCCCTCATCACTCACTGATTCCCAGCTCCAGACAGACATTTTGCAGCTTCATAGGCAGAAACCTCTGTAATTTTTCCCCTTCACCTCCTTTGTTGATTTAACATCTTATAACAGATAATTTTAGGAGCCTTTTGGATTGAAAGGCTTCCCAGGTGCCTGCACCATTATCCATTCACTGTGTTTACTCTGAGCATCCAAAACCATCAACAGACAAAATAAAGTCTTAATTACTGCAACAGGAAAATGAGCATTAATATCAAAAAATCACAATGGTCTCTTGCCGGAATAAAATTTAAAAAACATGCAGAACAAAGAAAAGCACCAAGTGGAAATAGAACCATAAAATAATTTGGGTTGGAAGCCACCTTAAAATCCTCTAGTTCTGAACCCCCTGCTGTGGGCAAGGACGCTTTTCACTAGACCAGATTGCTCAGAGCTCTCTCCAGCCTGGCCTCGAACACTTTCCAACATGCTTCCATATAATTTCCCAAGTGTATCTGGTCAAAGATGGACTGTTGATACATGTTTTCCTTATAAAAAGCACCTCTTAAATTTTTTCTCGTTATCCTTCTTCCTAAAAGTCTCCAGCAGTTTGCCATTTTGTAATTATTTTGTTATCTCCTGCGTTAGTAGTTCATCAAATCTCTCATTAGTTGCTTATCCACCAGGAATTGGAGATGATTATCACTCTGCTGCTTTGAATTTATACTTTGATATGATAATTTGCTGTCTGGATTTTATCAATAAGAGCCAGAGGAAGCAGCCTGAACACCCTGGCTGTAATTTGATGAAGGATTTGTGGCTCTACTTGGCAGTTCTTTAACCATCGATCTTCCTCTGCAGGGACTTCGCCCAATGCCCCCGTCCACCACGCAATGAATTAGGTTGTGGTGCAGGGGGAGAAGTGATTACCCCACTATATTATTTCCAAGTCAGAGTGTCTAAACAGTATCTACAGCCTGTATGGGAAGGGATGGTTATAAAGGACTTGTTTACAGCCCTGAATACACACTTGGAATTTATGAAGTAGGCAAATAGCCCGAGTGGTTGTCAGAGCTTGTGTTTTGTGTCCAGTTGTAATTCAGTTGTAACTCCACTAAAATGATTGTCAGAGACCTTTGCTAGTTCACTGTGTATATTTGAGGGAAGAAAAGGGAACTTGTTTTTCACCACCATTTATTCAGTTATTTATTTAATAAAAATCTATTGCCAGACAGGCCTCCCTGCTAGCACTAGAACTGCATGTTAGCAGAGGACAGCACCAGTTTGCTGGTTGCCCAGTCTTTGAGAGGACAGACACATTTATTTTCACAGAAAACATGAGCAAAATTGAGCCATTCATGTGAACAAAGGTTCACCCCAGGGTGACAGTCCCTGCAGGGACCCTGGAGCTCATTTTGGTTCAGGAACAAAGGCAGTGTGGGATGTCCCTTGCACAGCTCATCCCTGCCAGCCGTGGCCTTGGGCACAGCCTCGGGGTGACCTGGCACTGCTGCCAGAGACATCGTGCCCCAGCCAGCACTGCAGTCACAGGGGGAGTGCTCTGGGCTCAGTGCAAGCCTGGACTAAAATAATTAAAGTCCCTTGTCAGCTGCATGGACAGAATGTCACTGTCACCAAAGCCAAATTCCCATAGTTTTACAGCTCCCAGAACAGGCTGCCAGCCTGCACCTGAGGCAACATTTCTATGACTCTTCACCAACATCAACTAAATAAATTCAGATGATGACAAACACAAAAATTGGAAGCAACCATAAAGTTCTGCCTGTTTGTATTTTTCAAGACAATTTGTGTTTGTAGAAGTTCCCAGTTCCTGGACTCCTTGGCTCAGCAGCTGCTGTCCTGGTTGCATAGCAACTTTCTCTCTGCTTCTGCTTGCCAGAATCAAAGGGCCACATGTTGCATAAAATAATTAGAGTATTCCTTGGCTCAGAGCGACTGAAGTTCAAGCAGGCTGGCTGGCACCTTGCTGCCTGCACTGCTCTCTGACTCCAAACTTCCACCTTGACAACAAGTGATATTCATAAGACTGGAATCACAGACCTATCATTTGCATTTTTTTAAGGGCACATTATGATCCTTCCTGTCACTGTCCATCTTCTCTGAAAATAAAGATGAAAGGGGTCTCTGTACAAGAAGATGATTATCCAGCATGAAGTGGGAGCATCCTTGTAAGGAAACCTGGTTTTAGTACCATCTGGATGAGAAGACCAAATGCTCTCTTGGTCTTCTCCAATGAGATGTATGATGGCTATTTAATACTTCATAAAGATGCAAGACCTGACTGTGACAGCATCTCTGGGTGCCAGTCATGAAAGTGATGGCAGTCAGCTCTGGACACTCAGCCAGAGCCATCAAACACCAGCCCTGCTACAGCCTGGCATGGCCACAGTCAATGCCAGCCCATTGAAATAGTATTGACAAAGCCTTTGTTTATTGGGTTGGCTTTAGGACACCAGTTGCATTTTAGCATGAGGCTGAAGCATGGGGAGCTCTCAGGGTGCCTCACCAGCTCCTTGCAGGACTGTGCTCTAGGAGGTTGCTGAAGGGACAGAGTCTTAGTGGAACTTCATGTATTTCTGTGTACCTGTGCATTTCCTTCAGGGCTGTACCCCAACAGAAAACACAGCCTTTCTGAAACAGAGACCCAAGCTGTGCCCCACATCACTGCTCTGTTTTATGCTTTGTCCATAAAATCAGTAAGGGTAGGCAATTACCCCAAATTCTTTCCAGCTGCCACAAGCATAATCATCTTTAGGAGCAGTTCAACTTTCAACAGAAAAAAAATTGCTCTAAGAAGAGACTTTTTAGAGGATTTTTAGGGCAAAAACCTGCTGAAGCTTAAAATGACAAATGACTGCCTTTGATGGAAATATGCAGGTACACACATACAAGAATCCAGCCCTGCTGTCCTGTATTGCTGCTGTTACTGGGAAATGGGTTCACAGAATTAACACGGTCCTTTAATTGACCCTAAAACTTCCCCACTTTTTTGTTTTGTTTTATTTTTTTGTATTGGTTTGGTTTGGTTTTTTGTTTGTTTGGTTGGTTGGTTGGTTGTTTTTTTTTTTTACATCTCAAAATTTGCAGAGCACAATGTCAGGAGTAAAGAAATCACAGTGAATTTGTGTGAAAAAAAAAAAAATGCAGCTCACATGGTGATCCAATACAGACCTTGCTGTGCCTTTGGGCCAGGCCACCCATCCGCAGTTCCAGGGTTTGCTGACAAGCAACAGAAAAAGGCCCTGCCCTGGCAAGAAACCAGGAGAGCTCACAGCAGCCAATGCCCACCACTCTGGGGGTCACTGGCAAACACGGCCTCCTGAGCTGGGCACACAAGGAATACACAGAACTCAGTGGCTCAGGGAAAGCTGCTCAGTGCATCAGCCAAAGTGCCCAGCAAGCAGCTTCTGAGCATCCTGCTGCTCCCCAACAGCTGAGACAGAATTGTCCCCTTTGTTCCTCTTTCCAAAACCCCACACTCCCCAGTTCTTCTCTGTGAGTACAAACTGGTGGCTCAGATATAAACCATGGGAGGAGAATTAGCCCTATCTTGCATCTACCCATATCCTCTGGTGCTGGTCCTGCACCAGCTTCAGAGGAGTCACACTTTATCTACATCACTCTGAAGGAAAGGAGCAAATCTGGCTATTTTCACCATTCACCCCCTTTCCTAGCACATAAAAAGCAGCTTACCTTGATGGAAATACATTGAAATCTCAGATTTAAAAGACATAGGAACTTCCAAAGATAAGACCAGTACTGGATTTGATCTGAAATGTGCAATGAAGAAAAAAAGGGCTGAAGCTCAGATCTTTATCCCTAGTCTCTGTACAACACAAAAATACACATTTTTGAAGACACTGTTTGCATTAGTTTCATCCTAATTCTGATGTCTTTCCCCTTAATCACCACAACAATTTCCCATTAAAAATATACTCTCAATTTCCCCAATCCCATAAACATATCTTCAACCTTCTAAAGATTAAATTTGAAGAGGGCAACCTAGTCACCTTACTACAGGGTCAAACTTCCACAAGGAAAAGTCAAGCTGTGTCTGGAACATAGAACTGGTATCCAATTAGCAATAATTTGGGATGCTAACTGATCTGCAGGCAGGTACCTCCTCAACTCCTCTAATTTCTAAACAATATCTGGAGACCAAGGCATATGCTTGTTCAGGGCATCAGAAATATGCAAATTATGTATATGTGTATGAAGATAAATATGTGCTAATCAGCAAATACTGGGTTTAGGGAAAATGATGTATCTGAACATTTTTTAAAAATTTGGCCTCAGCTGCAGGAAGTAGTAATACTGTGCTCCAAATATTTAGCAATGCAGAAAAAGCTGGTTCCTGATCATCTAAGGACACAGAAACTGAGATTACCCCAGAAAGAGTTTGTTTTATTAAAAGCCAATATACTCCAAAAGATTCTTTCCACCCACATTTCTTCCCAGCTGTCTGACGCCTGCAGAGTGTAAGTGCACACACAGAGTGGGCAGGAGGCTGGCTGCAGCTTCTTGAGAGCTCAACATTTAGATGAAACATTTCTAAAATTCTTCAGTCATCTTGCCAACTTAAAAAAATACAATTATCTTTCCTCTCATTATAAACCTTCCCCTACCAAAGAATGCCTTAGTGCTCAAGTGCCAATGTGCCCATCCCCACGGCTGCAGAGTGACCTGCCATCCCCATGTGTTCCCAGGCTTCCCAAGCCCTCCAGTCCCCTGTAGGTGCCAGAATTCTGGAGGAGGAGCAGACTCACAGTCTGCTTTCAATCATTGTCCTGGAAGGTGCAAAGATGCATCCTGCCTTCCCTTGGAAACTGTGTGGCATCTGATGGGGACTTACACACAGCCAGGATGCTTCCCTCATGTTGTGATTTTTACCTTAAAACCCCCTCACTTCCTGTAAATGCCAGCATGATCCAGCCTGAAAGGTGTGTGATTTTACCTTAAATCCCCCTCACTTCCTGTAAATGCCAGCATCATCCAGTCTGAAAGGTGGGCTGCAACTCCTGCTGGCCCTGCCAGTGATGCCCAGAGCAGGCATCAGCAGGCACAGGTGAGGAGATGCTCAGTTTAAAGAATCCTAAATTTTGGCTCTTGGACTGAACAAAAACAACCACTGAGCAATTTGTTGCTCAGGTGAGAAACTCCTCTCTTCACAAAAACCGTCAGAAGAAGAAAAGGGGTTTTTATTCCAAGAAAAGGATGTATTTTCTGCCTCACCATCCCCCCAGGCTCACACTAACACACAGCTGCTGGGTATGGCTGCTCAGCATCCACAGCCATACTCTGGGCACAAGCTGGGGCTCTGGGCAGTGAGTCGAGCTCCACTCCTGCTGCTGCCTATTTGCAGTCTAAAACCCCATCAGGGAGCAGCCCAGACCCACCACCCAGCTTTGCCATTCAAACACAGGCAGTGGTTCAGTGGGGACTATCATCTTCGTGCTGCTGAGGCCACCCAGCGCCGCAGGCAGCTCAGGGGGTTTTCACATCCCTGCCTGACTCCAAGCTCCCAGGCTGTGTGGGATCCACCAGCAGAAATGAAGCACTGCCTGAGCAATATAATTTCCCTCCTTTTTTCTTCCTTAATGAATGCAACTACGACAGCACAGTTATGATAAAAGGTTCCCTCCAGCAACAGAATAATAAAATAAGAATATGATAGACCCTCTGTCTGCTCTGAGCTGTATATTGGCTCTGGCATTTTAATTTTTAAAAATTCAGCTCCAAAGTACATAAGCTTGGGCTAAAGCTTTTGGAAGTTGGTTTAGTGATCTTGAACAGGACTTGCTCCCATAAAAAGTTTGCTGCAGCTCCTCCTACTTAGAGCTGTAGAAATAGACATGAAAATGGCCATTAAAAAAACACAGATGCTGGGAATTCTTCCTAAAAACCTCCCCTTGATGACAAACGTTGTTTTACAGGTTTTTTTACATTACCTTTAAATCAAGCAGTCCAAAGTTCAAGCATGTCAAACCTAAAGTTATTTGGTCAACTTATACCACTGAATGGAATATTGATTACAGATGTTTGGTGATATTAGCACCAAATGTGTTTGAACATCACCTCAATGCTTCAAAATTTCATTAAAGCACATTATTAAAATCCCTATGACAGTGGGAAATGGGCAGCCTTTTATCCTCCGTGAGGAGTCCTCTGTGGTGGAGCTTTTAGCACACTGGCAAGTACAACAGAGGTCATGGAGCCTTTGTTTGTGCCCAGCTCTGAGGATGATGTGAACTGCTCCCAGGAATATGTTTGGAGAGGGTGCAGGTGAGCATTATCACCTTTCCATCATGACAGGTAATGATGGAAAAGACTTTTCAAAGCAAAAGGCCTTCCAGGAGAATACAAGAACAGCTGGACCCACGGTTTTTCTGGTCTTGGTGTTTTCTTCACCAGCTGGATCCTTTAAGACAGAAATGTCTCATCTTTGGCTTCTATCCAGATGCATGGAACCCCATCAAAGCCATCAATATTACCTCAGTCCCTGAACTGGACCAGAAGAGGAAGTGAAAACCCCTCCACCCACAGACCTCAAAAAGTTAGGATTTGCAGATAGTTTTTTTTTTGTTTAGGACTGTGGAAAAAGCCCCATTTACCAAAAAGCCCCAAATACCAATCTGGGTATACCTGAGAAACTCATCCCAAAGGCAATACTTGAGCCATGGTCCTAACTAATGGAAATAATGGATATGTGATATAAATTTTGTCTGTGGTACAGTAAATCTGTCCAAAATTTTGTCGGAGTTCCCATACAGTGAACTATTTGGCAATAAATTCTTTCAAGTCATAGGAACAAGAAAAAGCAATGAAGATGCTTTCACTAAAATGCAAAGAAACTAACTTCCATAAATTAATGGAAATTAAGTATTAATTTTATAAAAATATATATGCATGGTGCATATAAAAATACATATAAAATATATATTTGTATAAAATCTCATTACAGCATATGCCAGGCACACAGGTTCATGTGTAGAGTACACATGCTACAAAAATGTTACACAATGATTTATTGCTTTTAGCAAGTCTGTTCTTAAAACCGCAGTTCATAACCTCAAATATCCACATTTTGAACTGGAATGTTTATAGCAGGTTTTTTAATATGGTAGTTTTTTCACTTATAAAACTATCTGTATATTTAACATACCCATGAAAAAATATTTTCTTCCATTGACATTGAAAATGGGTATCTTTTCACTAATTGGAAAGAGCTATTTATCTGAAATATGTTAATTTAATTGGTTTGGCAATTGTTTGGGATTTTGCACTCTGACAGAATATATAATTTGCATAAATAAATACTAAACCTCTGTCAACTTGGCTGACAAAAGTATTCTCCCTTTTTTAATCTTAAATTGCAGCATTTGCATTAAAATGGACAAGCTGGATAGAAACAAACCATGAAGAGATAAAATTGCCTTGGAAAGCAAATATAGAATTCAATTAAGCAATTTCTTTGTGACCAAAACACTCTTTGCAGGGTCTTGTGTCACTTTGGCAGATTGGGTTGCTGATATGTCCAGGAGAGTTTGATAAACATAGAGGTACCTGACAGAAAAATCCTGATTCTCAGTATCACAGAAACATTGCCCTGTCATACCTGCTAAGCAAACAAATAGATTTGCAGTGAAATCTAAATGAGGGTTATTTGAGAGATTCAAAAACCTGACAGAAGAGTAGCAATAGTGCCAATAGCCTTAACCTTCTGTTGGGGTTTCCAGTTGGCATCAAATGGGGTATTTGGGATAATAACTCCAGTGTGAGAGGGTGGAAACTTTCCACTCCTTTCTTAGCTCTGTCTCGGGTTGTGTGAAGCATTTGAGAAAGAGCAGGTTTGCTGTCAGTAGCAGGCCCCCATTTGTGAGTGAAGAAAACCCTCCCTGTCTCTGGGAGTTAACAAAGGACATCCAGCTGGGCCACCTGGCCTTGGTGGGCAGCTGCTCAGCCAGACAGGGCACTGAGCACCAGGGCAATTAGCACTGCACAGCCAAGTGACTCCTTCACTGCTGCTGCTCCCACTGCACCAGCATTTGCTGTGTAGACACATTAATTACAAATTGAAAGCATCCACATACTCAGGATAGCTTCAACATTTTCCCCAGGAATGTGGGAGATATTTGACATTACCAGCTTCAAAGAGGAGGAGAGGGAGAAAAGGAATTTAATCCTGCTTGTGTATGAGGTAACGTCAATTCCTTGCAGTCAGGAGACTGGGGCTTAATTGATATCATATGGCTGACAAATGTACTCCAAACCAGCCTCATTTGATTGCTTTTTAATAACTAATAACTCTCGGTGGGAGTCCAAAATATGTATGTATGAAAAAGAGTGCTGGGGCTGCCTCTGTTGTCTGCCAAGATCACTGTTACTGAAGCAAATTTGTACCTTTTGCAGTCCTGGAATAGATACCAGCAGTGGCTGGACACGTACTCCCTCGGCCTGCCCCAGCCAGGAGTGTCTGTAGGAGCTGCAGAGCAGTTGGAGGGCAGGTCCCTGGTGGTGGCAGTGGTTGTCCACCCTCGCTGGGCTGGGTGTGGAGCCTTGGCTGGAAGAAGGATTGAATCCCCCCAGGGGTCCTCCCCTGCCTGCCCATGCCAGCTCCCCATGGCCACACTTGCCCATGGCTGCAGGGCATACAAAGTTGTTGCCACTGGGCAATAATTCTCTCAGAAATCATTTTCCCATGGAGTTCATTGCCTTGCCAAGTCACAGATCCCAAAGCAAGAAACTGTCCCCTGTGATGGGGCAGGAGAATCACCCAGGGTTGGGCTGCTCAGTCCCCTTTGGTGGCTGCACGTCACCTCCCCTGGTGCTCAGAGTTCCCCCATTCACTCCCCAGCCAGTGTCAGCAGGCCACCAGCTGTGTCCCTCAGCCCAGGAACAGCACAGAAATCAGCTGGATTCCCCTGAACAGATGATTATAAAAACAGATGATTATAAAAAAGCTCTGCCTGAACAGCAGGGTCTAGGTGTAAGCAGACTTTTACAGAGCAGGGTATATGCAAAAATATGGTCTACTGCCTACTAGTAGCTGACAAAACCAGAGGCTGAGTCCTACTTTCCTCCCTTCTGTCCCTACCCCAGCAGGGTGGCTGAAGAGGGGCAGAAGGATATGACACTGCTGGGTCACAGGGTGGTACATGCCTCCCTCCAACCCTCACTTAATTGGTGGGTGAGTGGTCAGGACTGGGCCACGGAGGGCCAGGAGTCAGGATCACTGGCTGGCTCCCCAGGGCTTCCCAGGCACTGGAATCAGATCATTAACTGGCTGCTGTTCTAGCCCTTAGCAACTCAAATATGTGGTGGGGGCTACCTGGGGGTGCAGTGAATCCCTCACTGCACCAGCCCCAGGGGAGCTCCCACGCTGCACATCTGACCTGCTTTATGGCACTGGTGAAACCTCTCAGGGAGGGCTTTTTTGTTTCTTTGTCTGGACTTGGGTTTATTTGGAGTTGGGGGTTTTTTGTTTTGTTTTGTTGGAGTTTGGGGGTTGTGGGATTTTTTTTGGTTGTTTTTTTTTGGTTTTGTTTTTTAATCCAGGGGACCAAATCTTGAAAAAAGGCTGATCCTGCACATCTTTCATTCCACCCATGGTCAAAAACTCTTCTTGCTGGGATTACATCTGAATTAGTGTCAAAAGGAATTCAGATGGCTTATGTCTATAACCAGATGTAAAACTGGGCAAACTATACTTGGGATAATCCACATGCATTTGATTTCTATTGCTTAACAAGAGGATGCAGGAGCAAGCTTATTTAAAATTAGTTTGCAGAAGGGCATCAAAGTCTATATACTGAGAACAATTAATAAAGGGCCTCTCCTGGGATTATTAGAAAGACTACTAGGAAGACAGCAAATTACGGAAAATTAAAGATAATTGATGCAGAGCAGAAAGAGGAAAAAAAAAACCTAGGCTGGATAATTAATGATGAAAACAAAATGATATCCTACTTGGGAAGAAAACAAACACATCCAAAGAGTCCGGGGTACTCCTGTGAATAGAGACTGATGACTGGAACACCACCACTGTTTCTGTGAAGCACTGGCAATGTATCAAAAGTAGTAGAAAAATCACGAGCTTTAAAACAATTCCTCACAAAAGTACAGGTTAGATGCTAAAAATGGCTATTTTGTGTTGTAAAGGGGAAGAAAAATTACTGCAGTGTCTTCTGCCTTGCTATTCTCCATTATTCTCCCATTTCCAAACCAGCAGAGGTAACAGACACATCAGAGCTCATCTGCCCAGCCTACTTCCTACAGAGACACAATGGGACCAATTTATAAATGTCATTAATGGAAGCAGTGTCAGGAAAGATTGTGGACTGTTATACATTACAGTGACTGGTGGCTTTGTTTTACACATATGCATGCTGATTTGACTTCACCTCTATAAAGCTGCCATTGATTAGATTTTCATTAGGACTCACTAAATTGCACAATATGTTTGAGCGAAGGTTTTTCCTTCGGTTTTCCACTTTCCCTGTTTCTCTTTGTCTGTCACAGCTCAAAATTATAGTATTTTCCATTCTGAAGTGTTAGATAATCAAAAGACACAAAAAAAGTTATTTCATAAATGTCCAATAAAAAAAGCAAAACCAAATCAACCCAAAGAACAGAAAGCAACACCTATTGCAATCAAATTGCAGTATGGTGTTCTGAAAACAGGTAGTTTAGATTTCAGCTTCAGTAAACACAGTTCATCAAGGCCCACAAGAAGTAGCTTACAGCTCTAAGAAACAAGAGTGGTGTTATTCAAGTTAATAATGAAGCAACATGGTTGGTAATCGTAGCAGATGATTCTGCGCTGCTTCTAAGCCGGAATACAGTAAGATTTGCTATAACTTTAAACAAAACTAATAGACTTACAAAACCAAACTAAAAACACAAACCTAGACCAAATAAAACAACATTCATCCCCTGTTAAAGGAATGGTGCTGCTCTAGGAAAGAATTATAAGGAAAATGGTTGATGTTCAGGCTTTTTATTGAAGACTGTAAGTGCTCAGCACTATTCCTCAAGCCATTTAAAATGCAGATCTCTTGACTCCTCTTCCTGATATGAATGAGTTAACCTCTATCATTTTATTCTTTGTCACTTGGCCATGATATTAGTAATAGGAATAGCTTACAGCCTCATGGGGATAAAAAGAATCAGTTCTTAGGGTTTATACAATTAGAGATTGTGTCCTTCACTATTTATAGTTACCTTTCACCCCAAAGGAGCAGCAACTCCCGGTAATTTGGTTTTTTCCTGTCCTTTCTCTGCGTTTCCTTAACATCACCATTAATGCTGCAGTGCCAGATCCTACCCCTGGAAAGCTGAGGTAGTTCCTTGGCCAGCACCTTGCACCAGCCATGGAGCTGCTCCACCAGAGGTCCCCACGGGCAGGTAAAGCCACCTCTGCCTCTGGTGAAACCACCCTCACCTTCAGTGCGAGGCATCTGGCTCCAGGTGCTGATCACAGGGATCCAAGGCAGAGCCAGGGGGCGTTCCCTGCCACAGCCCCCTCCTCAGCAGAACTAGCAAGTGTACCAATGCAGCACCATCAACATCACTGAATTGTTTCCATTTCACAATAAGGTGATACAAAAATTCTTGTGTCTGAGCATGCAAAGGTGCTCATTAGAAAGTATGTTAATTTTTGTTCCTCATAAATATAAAACTCTTTAAGTTTGCTGTGAAAACATTCCTTTTAAAATCTGAGATATAGGACACAGAACAAATAGGATTTCAGAATAAAAGCCTGGTTTCTATTATCTCAAGAATTCTGTTATTGTTAATTAATAATTCTGTCTTGCCTTTCTTTGTTTTCAAGTCTTTTCAGGGCATGTATTTCTGAAGATCTGCTGTTTTACTGCTTTCCTTTGATGAATATTTTATCACATAATAATGAACATCTTGTAAGGCAATTGTACAATTTACAACTGTTACACAGTGAAACATAAAGCAAGTGGGGGAAGCAAAAGCAGAATGCTGTTAAACATTTAAACTTCTAGAAAAGCTGGAGTGACATAACATTAATTTATTCTAATGCCAGGCAGCATTTTGCATTCTGCTCCTTCCTGTCACTTCTCTGAGTGGTGAGATTTGGCTGCCTGTGTGTGGTCATGCTGTTGATCACCCATTGGAAGTGTGGGCAGAGGGAGCAGTGGGGCCACAGCCGCTGTCTGAGCTGAAGCACGGAGCTCTGGCAGACCCCACACGTGCCTGTGCCCCTCTTGATGCACTGCAACCTCCTCCCTGCCTGATGGTCACAGCAGCTGATCCAGCACTGGATTTCATTTATGTCTGTGATGAAGAGCTACCTGAAAACCTCGTGGTGATTTTCTGGTCTGAGCATAAGGCCATTGCCCCTCAGTGCCTGTGCTGGGTGCATCCCACAGATGACCTCCCAATACAGAACATCGCTGCTGGGGGAAAGCATTTTCAGCAGACATGATTTATTTACAGGCTGACAAAATGTAGGCCTTAGGGCTGAATATTAATGTAATACCCCTAACTGTAATAAACCAGCTGCTTCTCTGAAGTGCTGATCTTCCACAGCTTTCAATGTCCCTAATTCTTTTCCCCCATATTCTTCACTGTTCTCAAAATCAGACTGCTTTCATTTCCCTCTACAAGCAGCCTTGTATCAAAAAGCCTTTGGTGTTACTCTTTTGTTTCAGGACTCATTCTTGTGTTCTGCTGAAGTCAGAGGCTTGCAAATCATTTGTGAGACTGTTTTGAAGTTTTCAGGTTTTGGGGATTTTTAAACACCTATAAGAACAGCATTACATGCAGAACTCCCCTGAACAGGGTGCAGGTACCACAAATTTGTTGTCACCATTACATGACAGCCCCAGGGAAGCTTCACACAGTTCAAATGCAGGAATTCTTTCTGGTGGAGGAACACTGGCATGTTTTTGTGGTGTGCGTTACATGGATGCATTTAGACCATTACTGACATTTGTATTTTATGTTATGAGGTGCAGATAAAGTGTTAGGAAAGGTTGTGCCCACCCTGACAGAAAAGGTTTCTCTCCTCTTGACTGTATCCTTCAGCCCCAGTTCCAGGCTGTACAGACAGTCCCAACCCTCACTATCCCTTCCTCAGTTCACAAGCTGAGTTTTAATTGTTCTTCTTTTCTAAACAATGGGTGGAAAACCAAGGGTTGCTCTGTGCTGGGGGAAGAACCCTCCAGAGAGGAGGATGAGACCAGTGGTCACAGGGCAGATGTCAGGCCTGAAACAACAGCACAGGGTGAGATCTGGAGACTTGGCTTCACTGCTCTACTGTTCCTTAGGCTTTATTAAAATATATATATATATAAGCCTGTGAGAGCTGATGGACTTGTATTGCTACCTCTCAAAACAGTGATCTTTGTACACCAAAGCTCTGTCACATGTTCCTGTTTTCCTGTGCTCTTGGGTTGCTGATACACTGTTCAGAAGGAAGTAGAGGGCCTAAATCCAATACCTGTGGTGGAAGTGCTCAGCAGAAGGTGAGCAGCACTGTTTTCAGGAGATAACAAGAGGCAGTGGCATGGGGAATCTTTTCTCAGCCAACCTCAGGAACCAGTCTTGCCCCCAAACATGAAGTCACCAGTTTCCACCTGCTTGAGGACATATTTCTTCTACTGATGCTCCTTGAGCATGAGAAACTGCTGACAAACCAGAGTTTCAAATGCTCTGGATGATTTTTGAAGTTTTCACTGGTGCAAGTCTATAGTAACTGCTTCAGCAGCAAGGTAGATCTGCCCAGAACTCAAGTACCATTCTGTGAGAAATACTGAGAGTTTTAGTTCAACACAGATTGAGTGGTTGGCCCCTATTACAGACAGTACAGAGCAGAACTTGGAGACCAACAGGAAGGAAGCAAAAATCAGCCATGATATGCAAAGTTTTCCATTCGGGACAGACACAAGCACAAGGATAGATATTCAGCTGCTTAATACTGCCAGAACAGGAAAGAACAGGGTGATTTTATCCATTATCACTGTACTAGAGTGAAGAATTTTGCATGGGGGAGTAAACAGATTTTAAAAAGCTTTAAAGATTTACTACTGATTTTAAAAAGTTGCACAGCATATGCATAACCTATTAGCTTTGCCATATATTATCTATGCAATTCAATTGTTTGATAGGGTTCACATACGAGTTAGGCAGAGGGAAATGACAATATCAGATGGCTCTAATGAGTATGATAGGTTTAAGAAGATGTCAATACTCAGATTTCCTTGGAGCAGAAAGTCACTTCCAAAGACACAACAATGCACAGAACGGAGCACTGCTCTGCCTGCTATGGTAATTCCCAGTTCCTGAAGAGCCCCATACTACATTTTCCTGTGTCCTCTTACACAGTACACTTACATCTGAGAAAAAGTAGTACTTGCCATCCTTGAAGTGCACACAAAAATTTTGCTTACCCACGTCAATGTAGAACTGCCTTGGATTTTCTCCTGGCATTATTCTGCCCTTGCCTGGCACCTCTGAGCTCCTTCCAGAGCAGCATTCCTGATTCACTGGAGTGAGCTGACAGTGAAGCAAAATACACCGAGCCTTGAAGCTGTGTGAACACAGAAATGGTTCAGGAAATTGCTATCACTATCTCAGCATTTCAAATGGCATTAATCTTGAGCCTAGCATTATTGCTATTACCTTATCTCTGGAAACATCCAAAATCCAGTGCCTTGAAACCCTTTTTTTTCACAGGTTTTCAGTGGGGCCCACAGGCTATCAACCTGAGCACTGAAAATCAGAGGTGGGACTAATCAAATTAAACCTTTCTCCTGACCTCCCTTGCAAGTATCCTTTGACACTTGCATGGCCACCAGCCCATCCAAAGGCAGGCAAGGCAGGAGCCAACTCAGCACTGATTTGCCTTTGGCTGCTGCAAATAGTTTTGGAATGTGCCTGGCCACCAGGTTCACCACTCAGGGCAGCACTAAGATGGAGGGGCAAAGAGGAGGGGGGAAAGGGAAAGAAACCTCTATTTTTGGACATTAAAAGAAAAATTTTTAAAATCACCAATCTTGGCAAGGAAAAATACTTGATTTGAGGTTTGCAAGGGAGCAATTATATTTTTAAAGGTGGCATGAAGCCTGCCCTTTGTCCCACAGGATCTAATCCAACACCAGCTGAAATCACTTGCCCATGGACTTGCACAGGGACTTTCATGTAAGTTAATACTTTACATAAAAACTCACAGCTCAAAATTACCCAATAGAAATGTTTGTAATAACTACCTAGCTATAAAAATAAGCCTCCATATTTTTAGGAGCATTTTAAGTGTTTACTATAAAATTTTATTATATATTAAACTTAATTACCCAAATTGAATTCTCAATTATTGTACCTGTGCATGCTGTTTCATTCTTTGCTTCAGTAATGCCAGACAGTATAGTGATTTGATTGTAATTTGAAATTTTGATTGCATTTATTCAGGTATATCAAGCTGGTAGCAAACTAATGATAGAACCTGGTGGAGCTTTAGTATTACTGACAGCAACCACACAGGCTCTGTACTGCCAATCAGGGCTGGCAACACAGCCCTGGATTTTCTGGAAAAAGACAGCAGTGATCAAACAAATGGGACTGTCTGCTAGGTCCTAATGTTGAATCAAAAGCAGATTTCCATTTTGAAGCCAAATCTTTCTCAAAACCAGGTTTTCATAGATTAAAACATTACATCACCTTGGGGGAAGAGAGAAAGGATACAATAAGACATTTTAAGGCAAATAAGCCTTATAGTTTGCCAAGTATATGACTGCTGACAATTAATTTCATTTATGCACTTATGGAACATCTTTTTACATTCTTATATCCAGCATAATAACCTCCTCCCCCACACCCTGAGTCTCCACAGTACTAAACCACAAAAATAGGAAGTTACATTCTTATTATTTTGATTTGAAATCTGAGTTCCCTGTTACTCTGAATGGTGTAGCAGACATATATTTTCTGGTAAGCTCACTGATGAGCTCTGTTAGCCATACAAATAATACAAACATAATTCACTGCAAAGATATGGCCCTTTCAGAGACCGCTTCATTTATTCCTTGCAGTAGCTGAAAAATCCAGGCATGAAATCATGTTTTCCAGCTATGCTTTTTGTCATATTTATGGTCTCTTTGGTAAAATCAAAGGAATGCACTTCTGTGTAATGGGGCATAGTTTGAATGGGGCACAGTAACCATCACACCATAAAATTTAGAGTTGGGTTGCTTGATTACAAAAGCATGTCCTCACTCCAGCCTTCGCACAATGCAGCTGTTTAAATCACTGGGAGTTTAAAATTGGAGTCACTTGAGAACTAAAATTGCATGTGATGGCAAAATGGAAGAAGATATTAAGTTTGGACTGCCAATTTCAGAGCAATTTCTAGAAGTCTGAGAGCTTACTGATAAAATTATGAGATGAAGAACATGCAGCAGTCATTAAACTGCTTTCCTTTTGCTTGCATCATGAGATTTCTTATCCCAACGTTTTATTGTGGGACTCTTTGGATTTAGAAACAGGTATCAACAAATCAGAACAGGGTAATAAGATTTTTGATGAATGGAGCCTTTAACTCCTGCTGGTTTTCTCCTGAGACATGCTCTCTGCTTCTGCTCACTGGAACATGAATAAATGTTCATTTATTACTGTGTTGGACAAAATCTTGCAATCCCTACTAGGTTTAAAAATGTTCATGATGTGACAATCCCATGTAAATTTTCAAGTACAGCATGCTAATGCAATGACCACCCTCGTTTTCCTTAAGGAGATGAGCCTGGAGAATGTTCCTTGGAGACCTCACTGCAGCCTTCCAGTACTTGAAGGGAGCTTATAAAAAATGTGGAGAAACTTTTTACACAGGCAGAGAGTGCTGGGAATGGTTTTAAACTAAAAGAAGAGAGATTTAGATTTGATGTTAGGTAGAAATTCTTCTCTGGAAGGGTGGTGAGCACTGGCAGATTCCTTGGAGAAGCTGTGGATGCCCCATTCCTGGAAGTGTCCAAGGGCAGGTTGGATTGGGGCTGGTCTAGTGCAAAGTGTCCCTGCCCATGGCAGGGAGTTGGAGCTAGATGATATTTAAGATCTCTTCAACCAAGTAATTTATGAATTGATGCTGAGGAAGATTTGTACCATGGCTTAGTTTGGACAGTGGAGACACTTCTGATCACACCATCTCTGGAAGGTGGAGGGAGAGCTGGCCAATCCCCACTACATTTCTCTCCTCTGGGAGTATGAGACAGAAAGAGGGGGAAGGAGACACCTCACCAGACACTCTAAGTTACAATTATTGCATTGTTATAATAAACTACAGGGGCTCTATTTTTCCCTTGTGTTTTTCATATTCCTGCACAGAAGCACCCAAACCATGTGAGCTGCCAAGGATACTCAGGATGACACGTGACTCATTAAAACTCTATAAATGTAGGTTTAATAGCATGCTTTTACTGCTTTTCCTAATTTCAAATGCTAAATAACCCTATGTCTTTTTCTCAAGGTAATTCCCAGTTTTCCAAAAACTGGAATTTAAAAAAGAGAGAAGACCACACTTCCCCACCCAAATATTACATACTGAGAACACAATAATTTATTTTTATCACAAATAAGTAAGAAAAATGCTGTGCTTATCAGAGCTAATGCTAAATCACTGTGTCCTCAGGATGACATCTCAGCGGTCTCCAGATCTCATGTCAAAGCATCAGTTATCTCCCACACAGGGTGGTTTCTGCAGGGCAAAGGCCAGTGCAGAATCTGTCCTCCACTGTTTCCTGAAGCTACTCACACACTTTCCATAGGAAATGAAGTTTAAGGATTAGCAGACACCATTGCAAGCCTGCTCCTTCTGGTTTTCCTATATTAATAAACCCTCAGCCCTGTTGCAAACAAAATGTCAGTAAATTCAATAGCTTCCAAAGCCCTGTGAGAACTGTGGGGCATCTGCAACAGCACAGGGATGAGCAGAGCAATCCTCCTTCTTTACAACCTCAAAACCGTTTTATTTGGAAATGAAGTGGAAAGCCACTGCTGAACCAGAGCATCACGGGGAAATAAGAATACACCACTTCTTTCTTTTCAGCTGTTAAATGGTTGTAGAATTTTTTCCACATTTGCAGCTATTGTTTTTCTCCTTTCTATTGAATCTGGGTGTCTAGTATTTCAGATCATTTTGATTTCCACCTGCATGAAATTTACATACATCTTGCATGGTCTGACACCACTTAATCTGCAAGATTAGAGTTAATTCTCTGTTTTACCTGATTAACTCCACTGAACTGATCACACTTGCCTCTCTCTCTGGCTAAGATGCATACAGCTGCTCATCTAAAGCATACAAATTATCTCATAGCCTAGTTATGCTGCTGACACAAGGTCATGAAAAATGTGCCAACAAAACAGAATCCCCAGTGCTCCAGCAGACAACAATGAACCTCATATTTCACTATAACTTGGCAATTAAGTCAGAAGAAATACCTCAGGAGAGGAGCCATTCTCCAGGATTTCAAGCAGAACAAACCACTGCTGCTGAATTAGCTGAGACCCACTGCAGCGTGCAGGCAAAATGTGAACCATGCTGAAACGGTCTGTTCTTAACCTTTATAATGGCATAAATTAGGATTCCTGTAAGTAAGGCACAGGGAATGCTGAGATCTGCTGCACCAAACTGTGCTCAGCACGGCTCAGCATCACTTACCCCTGCAAACAGCTGTGGTGGCACCGGCCTGCCAGGTACCGCAGCCTGTGGCAGCACCCCACAGCCAGGGTGACAGAGCTGTCCTGAGGGAGCACCCCACAGCCAGGGTGACAGAGCTGTCCTGAGGGAGCACCCCACAGCCAGGGTGACAGAGCTGTCCTGAGGGAGCACCCCACAGCCAGGGTGACAGGGCTGTCCTGAGGGAGCACCCACAGCCAGGGTGACAGGGCTGTCCTGAGGGAGCACCCACAGCCAGGGTGACAGAGCTGTCCTGAGGGAGCACCCACAGCCAGGGTGACAGAGCTGTCCTGAGGGAGCACCCACAGCCAGGGTGACAGGGCTATTCTGAGGGAGCACCCACAGCCAGGGCTGTGCAGGCCCCACCTGAGTTCCCGTGTTCCTGCTGGTGCCTCTGACATACCTGAGCTCCCCGGGACCATCACCTTGACACCAAGGCATTAATGACCTGAGGCAGGAAAGAGGTGGATACACCCCAGCAGAGACCCTAGCTAATCAATTAATAACCCTAATTAATCAATTATCACACTGTGGGCAATTTTTGTCAGTTAAACTTCTGCAGACTGCAGGAAGGAGCCTTCCCCTCTCTGCTCCGCACAGCCCAGCGCATTACCATACACACACTTCCACAGCACTGGTAGGGAACAATGTATTTTTCTGACAGGCACACAAATTTAATCAGAGCACACTACCTGCAGAAGACACTGCAATGGCCCAGGGAGCTGAGCGGGTTCATTGGAAGTGACAGCCACCTCCGCACAAGGCCACCAGGGCCCGGCAGCGCGGCACAGCCGGGCC
>VXBR01010920.1:3391687-3481165 GCA_013400215.1 Cisticola juncidis
GGCTCCTGCACACGGCCGGGCCGCGCTCATCCCGGGCACCGCCTCGCTACCCAACAGCGAGAGCCGCCAGAAAAAGGAGAGGGAGGCACTAACGCCGCTGTTCTGTGTCGAAAAGACACAAAGAAACAAACATACCTGGAAACCCCAGAGAACACCAGGTCCCAACCCATTTAGGGGAGCCTGGGCAATGTGGACCATGGTCTAATAGTCAAATATAGTTTCAGATTTCACCTGTTCCTGCATTGGAAGAGGTCTGACATATTTTATGGACACAAAAATATCCCGCAGTTGACTATCATCATTTAACCTCATTTTTCCTTTCTAGAAGAGTTTCCTTTGAAGTTCCTCTGTGTATTTCATTATTGTCTTGGGATCTGGAAAAGCTGTTGTTACTTGAAACCATGAGATCTGGAATCCATTAAAGATGAGACTGAGCCAGGGAGCACTGGCATGGTATTGAGCACTCAGCCACAACAATTTAACCCAACTGTGCAAGAAAACCTTGATTAATTATATCCTCAGTAATTATGTCTAAAACTACTTCTGCTCTCTAAATGAGAGGTAACTAAATTGAAATAACAAATTTGAAATAGGAATAACACACTTTTTCAGATTCACATGACCTACTATCAACTGTATAAAATTCCAATTCACTAAGAATGAAATCCACTCCTGTCCATCATCCTTAGAAAATCTAAACTGCCTGCAGGAAAACATACCAGACACATGATGCATTATTCATGGGATTATAATGTTTCCTCTAGTTCCAGGAGCAATAAGATTTGCAGGAAAATAAGAGAGAATGTAAAACACAATGCAAATCACAGCCTAACAAGTAAGAGTTACCACCTAGTGCTAGCTTCACACTCCAGTGGTGGAAGCTGGAAAGGAGAGAGATGCTCCAGCCAGCACAGTAACAGGCCCTGGGGAACGGACACTAATTCTGCACCATGTTCAGGTACAGTAATTAGGAGTCCCTCCTTTGCCATCAGAGCTGGGACCTTGCTGTGCCCTCCCACCCTCTCCCCCAAGAGACGGGGGAGTTCATCCCGTTTGCAGCACAGCCAGCATGTGCATCATACCTGTGCTTCCAGCTCATCTCACAACCCTTTTTTGGAGAAGGCACCACAGCAGACACGGTAACATCTCTCCAAACATACAACTGTTTTCAGTAAGTCATTGTATCTGCTTTAACAACCCTGACCAAAATTAACTACAATCCCAACTGCAGAAATTCTCGCAGCACTTACAATGACCTGCAGCCACACAACAGAGGTCTTCCCAAACTTCAAGTAAATCAAAGCAGACACTGCCCTGCAGCACAGGGGCAAAGTATCAGTGTCTGTGTCCTGCTGGGGTGGGAGGGATGACGCCCCTGGACAACCCTGCCTTTCCCCAGCCAACGATGATCAACAGCACACTGAGAGAGAGGAAGCATTTTAATGGGCTTTAATGAAAAAAGAACTTTTAAAAACACCCTGTATCTGTTTAAAATTACATTGGAAGAAAGGTATAATGAATGTCTCTACATTCACTAAAGGATATATTCTCTTACTGGAAGCTCTGGTCTGCAGGACAACAATCATACATTTAAGTTATCATTTCCCAATTACATGCAAATTAATAATGCACTGCCACAGGGGAAAATGAGCCCAACCATGTAGCATTCTTAGAGCAGCTAAGTGGGCATGGAGTGGGATAGCTCTAGTGGTAAATGGTAAATAATGCATATGTAGATAGACAATTTAATTTGCTTCCTTTTATTTGCTTCCTTTAATTTGCTTTCTAAGGGAAAATTTTTTAATAGGTAAACCATTCATCTCAAGATTAACATGCAACAATGCCTTCACACATCCACCTACTGTTACATATGTCCATCATACAGAGGATATTTAACAAGCATCATGTTTCAAGATGTGTGTGTGCAGATATGTATGAATATACATATCCTTCCATGTGTATACAGACACACAGAGAACCCTACAATTAAATAAAATTCACTGTGAATTCACTGATATAGACGTCTCAAAACTTCTGAGAACAACATATTTGAAGTTTTCCAAGAGACTGATAAGAGGTTGCCACTGTATCAAAGGCTTCTCAATCACATACCATTTATTTGTAAGTTTTAGGAAAATTAAATGAAAGTCATTGGCAAAATCCAACAGCTTTTTCATGTAAAACTGAAGTCATTCACTACAGGAAAGCTAAGGAGTGGAACCAGCTGCAGAGGGTTTTGTTTTGTTTTTTTTTTTAATTGTGCTTTTGGTTATTTCATTTTTTAAAACAAAACAAAACATTCAGATGTTCTTAGGGGCCTTTGAGTTTAAACATGAAAGAAATTACTCTCTGCCTTTCTCCAACCCCCTGGGCTAAAACCCCCATGCACATCTAAGCAGTCTGTGCTCACTAGTGCAGAGTGTTGTTCTCCCCATGGCACAACCACTCACTCACAGCTCCACAGAAGACTTGGTAGGAACAGAAGATATTTTGACTCCTGAGCTTGAAAACTGAACAAATCTATTCTATACAGAGTAACCGTTTCTCCTTCTTAAGGTAGTTAGAAAAATTGTGAAAATCTCCTTGACATAACCATGGTGATGCTATGTGGCAGCGTTGACCTAATGACCTAATTAGGTGTAATGACCTAAAAGCTCTCTACTTTTTCCACACTCCTAATAATGCACAGATACTCAGACCCCTTCCACTCATAGAAGCACAAGTGGGAAAGAAATCCTTTAACATGTTTTCCTGGCTGACACTGAAGGAACTCATCAACCCACAGTGGGATGCAGTGAGATCCAAAGCTGGACTCTTTGTAGTTGAACAGGAATGACTTCAGCCAACTGGAAAGTACTCCTGATGGAAAACTTTATGATTTTTCTTTTCCAGCAGATTAATTGAAGGAAAAGTTTAACTTGATATTTCATTCCAGTATCTACTGGCAACTGATAATCAGTGATAACTGCTATGCTAGCAATTCAGGACTGAAAGCATTTCTCCTTCTTGCAAATGGCATCACACATTTGGAATTGATAATGCAGAGAGATTTGGCCTGAATTCCAAATTATCTAAGGATCCAAACTCATGATACTGATTATTTTTCGAATCTCATGTTTTCAAAGACAAGCTGAAGTTCACATTCCCTCATATTCCCTTGCATGTCTGAACTACTAGAAAATAGCTGGTTCATGTTTCAAAGGGCTTGATTTTCTAATAAAAGGACTAGAATTTTCTCCTTTATATTTTATTTTTATCATGCAAAATTCTCAGCTAATCCACAGCCTCCAATTGCTAAGGAATATCACAGATGCCACAGTATAACATATCTTTGGGATAACTCCCCCACCCACTGTAAATCAGTACATCTGTAAAACAGAAATGTTGACTATTCTGTAAAAAAAAATAAAAATGAAAAGACAACAGCAAAAACCCCAGCAAAGGTATTCTTCACTCAGCCCACACCAGCAGGTGACTTAGGGAAACAGTATGTTTTCAGCAGGCCCCAGTACCTTAGAGCAAAGATCATAATTAAAAATCAAAGGATCATGGAATCATAGAACTGTTTAGGCTGGAAAAGATCTTTAAGATCATCAAGCCCGAATGTTTATCCAGCACTGCAAAATCCACCACTAAACCATGTCCTTCAGCCCCACTTCTACACGGCTTTTAAATACCTCCAGGGATGGTGACTCCACCACTTCCCCGGGCAGCCTGTTCCAGTGCTTGACAACACTTCTGGGTAAGAAACTTTCCCTAATATCCAATTTAAACATCCCCTGGCACAACTTTGAGGCCATTTCCTCTTGTCCTATCACTTGTTACAAGCAGGAGGAGAGTCCAACCCCCACTTTGCTACAACCTCCTGTCAGGGAGTTGTAGAAAATGGTGAGGTCCCCCTGAGCCTCCTTTCTCCAGTTCCCTCAGCTGCTCCTCACCAGACCAGTGCTCCAGACCCTTCCCAGCTCCACTGCCCTTCTCTGGACACACTCCAGCACCTCAGTGTCATGTAGTGAGAGACCCAAAATTGTACACAGCACTCTCGAGGTGCAGCTCACCACGGCCCAGCACTGGGGCACAGTCACTGCCCTGGTGCTGCTGCCACACCATTGCTGCCAACATTTCTGTGTAGCTGTGCTCTGGTCTGGACTGGAGGGTGAGAAGGGCAGACTGTCAGCCAGAAAGATTGCACCCCATGGCAGGAAGACATCCCACTCTTCTAAGTATTTGCTCCAGAAATGAAAATCCCAAATTCAAAGTACCCACCACAGCTCTCAGTAGTGCTGGGGCTCACAAACAAACCCCTCTGCTGTCAGCAGGAACATCTGGGTGAGAGGATGGAGTGAGGGATCCCACACACCCATTCATAGCAGCTTTGGTGGCAGAGCAGCCAAACAAGTCAGGAAACTAACGTATCGCTACATCTCTGAGAAAACAAAATAATTTGTTAAAAGTTGGGGGAAATTTTGCTTAATTCTGCCTTTGATCAAAAAGGCAACCATA
The DNA here is from genome assembly GCA_013400215.1 of Cisticola juncidis. Taxonomy (NCBI): domain Eukaryota; kingdom Metazoa; phylum Chordata; class Aves; order Passeriformes; family Cisticolidae; genus Cisticola; species Cisticola juncidis. The sequence continues at coordinate 3,396,191 of VXBR01010920.1, forward strand.
TACACAGCAGGACTCAGATTTTTTTTTTTTGACCATCATTTAGCCCATACATGACCTCCCACTTCCAAGTACACATTGCAGGAAAAAAAAGATAAATAATTTTTTTAATACCTGTATTTGGAAACACTGGACCATCCAAAGATTCAGAGAAAAACTGGAAGTTGCCAGCCTGGTGGTATATTCCCCATCCTGCCATCACCTGAACCACTCTGTGATTTCTGTAAGCAAGGCAATACTGCTCCCACTCAGCAGAGCTCATTTCAATTGGTCAGGTTAGGAGGGGAGGGTACCTCTGACACCTCCTGCTAAGCAAAAATTACAAATCATGTCCCCACTCCACAAAGTAAAAAACAAAAACAAAAAAACCTAACAAAAACAAACAAAAAACCCACCCCCAACCAAACACAAATTACAAAAAAACCCCAAACAAACCAGCCCCCAACCAACAAACCAAAAAACCCATAATAACCAACAAAACCAACCAACCGAGAAAAAACCCACAAAAAAACCCCAACAATCAACCAATCAAAACACACAACCCCCCCAAACCAAAACCTCACAGCATTAATGAACCTAAATATTGGAAAGAAAATAATTTTTAAATGTTAATAGCGATTCTCATGAAGACTGATGCAATAATTAAATGGAAATAATTTAACGTTTTCATTCCACTAAATGAAATAAACACAGTACTCACACACACAAACCCAGAGTTTACACTGGAAAGACAGCTTAAAACTAACAAGGCTTAACTCAAAACTTTTTTTTTATTAAAGTATGAATGCATTTATGCTGGAGAACAGTTTACATACATTGTAAAGCAACAAGCATATTTTCAAGAGGTGTGGGCCCTCCTCAATACATCTCCATGCTCAATCTACATGCTTTACCACTGGACTCACACATACACTCTCACATAAAAACACAGAGACACAAAACACAGACACAGAGCTATCTGCTGGGATTAGCTTTCTTTTAAGGCTTCTGTAAGGTGCCCTAGTGCCCCTAACATGACCATAATTACAAACAAAATTGTACAAAGGAGCAGCATTACTTGCAAACTATTGATCTGCTCTCAGCCTTAAAAAATATCAAGTGAAACAAGTTTTTCCTTTATTTGAGTTTTATTAAACATCTGCATTTAAGAAAGGCATGACTGTATATCTGTGAACAAGGAAAGATACGGGAATCTTTGCATGAGGTTCTCAACCAGAACAGATGTTCAAACCTGACTCCTAAGGGACCATTTCCTTTGATCTTTACAGCCCTGTGTGGTGAGACACTGGCAGCTCCAGCCCACCAGGGTCGCTCGAGCAGCGCTGCAGAAAGCGGGGACACAGAGCTGAGCCCACTGTGCTCGGATCTTGTCAGACCTGAGGTTGATGAGAAGTCACAGTTCAAACACTGACACACCCAAGTGTCCCTCAGTTGTTCCCAGGGGACCCCCTCCTGCAGAGCACATCAGGGTGGGACAATGCACAGACAGCAGGGCTGACTTGCTGAACCCCTGGCCACCAGGGAGTATTTCTGCCCACCCCATTTTGGTATCCTGCAGAACACAGTCTGAAATTGCAACTACTGGGTGAAAGACGTGGCAGCAGGTATATTAAGAAAATAGGTACAATGAATAAAATAAAGGATAGCATATGATATAATGTGTACATACAAGCATCTCTCATTTTTTATCTGTGAAATGTGAATTAACTGCAGAATGCCAGGCCATTAGTCTAAAAGGCTATGTATGGCTGTCTTAGCCTACGTACAGTCAAAGGATTTGTGTGATGCATCATGGGGAAAGATTCTTCGGGAACCATCAGGGCTTTCCAGGCCCACTTGCTCCTGTGCATCAGCATCAGCCCACAGCTAGGAATGCCAGAGAAGCAACTAATAAAACTGCCTGACCAGTCTTGTAAGACAAAGAGGAATGACTGTACTTCATGGTATGCACCTGAACTACAGAGATGAGAAAGTGATGGAGGGGTGACAGAGGTGGGGGAGGGAGATTTTTTTCTCACTTTTACAACAGCAGCAGATTTCAATGCAACGTAATTACTTTAATGATGCCTATCTGTAGGTACCAAATTGCTCTTCTGATTTAAAAAGCTGGTCAGACAAGTGTTTGGCAGTCCTTTCATTACCCAGTTTCAATTGTTGCTTATTCATCTATCAGCTCTCATTCCCTAAGCCATTTCTGCCTTTGTTGAACCGTGAATGAGTTCAGTCAGCCATCGTCAGATTCAAATTCATGCGACACTTCCTCCGACGAGCTGTTCCTGTGGATCCGGCCATCGCTTTTCATGCTGTGAAAAGTCTTCTTAAAGGCCTCCATCATGGCATGGGCCAGCTTCTTGGCCTCCAGCTTGCTCTCACACTCCACAGCGTGGCAGTCCATCTGGTAGGACAGGTCATCGTTGATCTCCCGATAGACCCAGGCGAAGATGTTGGGGCTGACGTTGTGGTCAGCAGTGCAGTAGGCTATGCGTGCTACCTGGAAGGTATCCATGTGCACTGTCGCCTCACCTTTGAGGTCCAGATGGTGCAGCCAGACCTGGAAAGGGCGAATTTCCAGAAGGGCGTTAGCTGGGTAAACATCCTCCCTGGTGAGCGTGTGCTTCTTCCACAATTCAATGACTGGTTTTTCCGTGCAGCCTGACAAAAATTGCATCCCTGTTGTGGAAACCTTACCCAAATATGTAACCTGCAAAGAAGAGCAAAGATAGGTGAAAACACAGAGAGCAGACTGGTGGCACTTTCTGCCATCCCGGGGAGTTTCACTGGGAAAATAAAAGCACACACCTCCCCCCATAAACTCCCTGATTTCTGCACCATTTTCAGTAAAACAGTTTTCAAACTGCTTTCCAAATATTTGCTTTTGCAGATGCTGACTTCACCATTCCAACCCAGAGATTAAAAATGCCCCAGTGTCTGAGTTTCAAGGCATTCCACTTTGTTCACCTCCCCTAGAAAGCACAGCTTTACAGCCCATGACTACCCCAAGCTCATTTCAGCAAGTGCAAGTACCATTGGAGGAGGTGCCAGGTAGTTGTGATGCATTTTTTTCCCTTCATACTATATTCAGATGTTTTATTTGTATCATATTTCAAACATTAATATTAAGGAGATAGTGACATTCTCAGTTTGATAATGAATTGCTGCAGGGGGTCAGAAAAGCATGATCACAGCAGAGGATTTTAAACTGTTTGAATGTTTCTCTTCCAAAATGATCCTATTTTTCCACCCCTTCTGCTACTTCTACTTAAGTATTAAGCCAGGAATGGCTCAAAGCTGTTCAAAACTTTATCTTTGAGCAGGGCTGAGATATTTATTACATCAATTTAAACAAATATGCTGTTAAAAAATGTAGTAATAAATCTACGTAAGTTTAATCACATCATCTCTCTGCTTTCCTGTCTAGTCCTTTTGAGAAAATATCCTGTTAGCCAATCAGCACAGGACAGAAAGGTGGTTTTAGTGCCTTTACAGTAATTTGTTCACCAAATATCAAATTCAAAAGGAGGTCCACATCAAAATTCTGCATTAAACCTGTGCAGAAATATTCCCCTAAATCTATGCAGCTACTAATGAGGCTTCCTTCCACTTACAGCTGAATGGAAGATTATTTTACCTGGAAAAAAGGATTTTCTGTAGGAAAGACAGGTCAGTGCCACATAAATGCAATTATGAAGATTATTCTATTTATTGTTGTTGTCAGGATGGTGCATTTAAGAAGAACTATATGAAAGTAAAATTGTTCCTCAATTATCTCTTGCAGCAGTAACTGCTTGAGACAGAATCTTTTACCCTTTGCTTGATGTCTTATAACCTCTACATTTTTCTCGAGGCATTTGGAGGAAAAAAGTAATCACATGTACTTTCCAAACTAATTTCTTCAAAATACTGCATTAAACACACAGTACAGGTTATTTTACTGTTGTAAATGTGTTAAAAATGTAAAGAAAAGACATGGAATTTCCACATTTAAGCACATTCAAAAAATCATAACCACAAGAAATACGGGATTTATAATCCATGCAAACAAAATTTTCCACAAGAAAAATATTTTGCTGCAAGCTTCATATGTTTTGTTAAACTCAGAGGCCTAAATTAAGCCATAATTAAGGAAAAAAGCTTACAAAAAATTATTGGAAGTCTATGTGGCTTAATCGTGCTTGCCAAAAAAGCAATTTCATAGCACTGACATTTCAAAATGGGAAGTCTTATTCTTTGCCTATAAATATTCATGATTTGCATTGGGAAATATAGCTTGCTTTCTTTTTTTTTTTTTGAACAATGGGAAACACAACAGCTAGAACAGTTAACAAGGTAACAAGGCAAGTTGCCTTATTTTATTTTATTAGTGATGAGAGTTGAGTTCCCTAAAGTATTGTAGAAAACTTATAAGAAAACCTCAGTGTTCTCAGTGCCAACTAAACACATACAAACAGCACATACAGGACCAAAGAGGAATGTGTCTGCAGCATACTGGGGGGCATTTCAACATATATCCAAAGTCAGATGGCTTTGAACAGAGCAAGATCATTGTACAAATTTGCACATTCAGTATATTCTCCAAAGGTTCCTCCAGCCCTGTTTCATACTCACAAGACAGCTAATAAAAGACAAACACTGTAAACTGACACTTGGTGTCAAATTTAAAGCCCATTGCAGCATCAGAAGTCCTTCACTAACTTCAAAGAGATTTGCACAAAGACTTTAAACCCCGAAGAACAGAGAAATAGTGTCTTGCTCATGCACTTTGTCACCGCCCAAATACAGCTTTGAATCCCTGGGTGCAGGAGAGGGCTGCCACCCCTGCAGGCTCTGTACCCCCAGCTGCTGTTTGGAGAAGCCCAGTGTCACCTGGAGACCACAGAAATCAGCTGTGAGTGCACAGGAGGGGATGCAGGGAGTTGTTCCACTACTGGCCTGTCCTAGAGAGGAATCTGCTGCCAGCTCAGGAGCTGCCCTGAGCAGCAGCATGAGAGAGAGAGAGTGAAGGGAGGAAAGCAAAGGCAATGGGGAGAGGGGAGGAAAGCAGAGGCAACTCCATCCCAGTCAGCGCTGCTGAGCTCTGTGCTGCAAATTCACCCCAGCACACAGCATTAGCTTCTGAGCATGGCAACTCCCAAGTGATGCTCGGACACCTCCAGCAGCCAGGGAGCAAGATCAGAGTAAGTTGTCACACAGCAGCATAAATTGAATTTAATGTTCTCCTCTGCTCCTCTGCAGCAGCTAACTGCAACCCCCTGTTGGTCAGCAATACGTGTGTGGCCTGTTTAAGAGTGAAGCCACAAAAAATAATGGATTGCCCTAAAATAAAGTAGTTGTATTTTAAGAAAAAAAAAAAGCAGTGAATTACTCTGTAAGCAGCCAATGCAAAAGTAGCTAATAATAAGGACAGAATTCTGGCTTGTTTACCAAAATGGGATGTACTGGTCTCATTAACTGTCCCAGTTCTGTCACGGTATAACTGTGCAGGAACCTTTGGAAAGTTGCTTCTTTTAACACCACTTTGAACCTCCATTACATAAATTTCATTTTCCTTTGAGGACACATCCATAAATATTTATAAGGTGCTTAGACATTACAATAAGGAGTTCACGGGAAATAATAAACAAAGCCTCAGCTTTAGAGTTTCTCCTGCACTGTGTCTTATATAGAAACATCTACATCTAGTAGTGCTGTTCCTTTTTGTTTTCTTAAATGAATGATCATTTTTCTTCCTAGTTGAGATACAAGCATCTGACAAGAGCAGCATCACTGAAGCTCTTGGTGAAGACAAATGTCTAACATTTCATCACAGCACAGTCCCTGCAAAAACAGAACAGGGACCCAGGGACTGGTGAGACACCTCCACTTTTTGACCTACAAAAAGCAACTTCTCCCTGAGCTCAGACTTACAAGGTTATTTCACAAGCAATGCTCCCTGCATTTTGGCTCCTGTCCTGACACATCTCACAGCATACCCACCTTTATTTAAATGCTCAGAAACCACTGACCACACCATTACAGTGAAGCTACTACAGTACAAGCATCTTCCTTTTCAACTTCCAGGTCTGCCAACCAAAGATCAAAGAACAGATCATTCCTTTCATTATCAGATGAAAAAGAAAGCTATTTTGAGGTAAAAAATTCTCATAGGGGGTCTTTCCCATTAAAATCATTGATATCAGTGTGAAGCCTGGAGGTACTATAAAAAAAGACCCCAAAAGAAAAGAGAATTTCATCTTTAATACTCATAAGAACCAGATGTGAAGGGCACAGAAGGACAGCAGTAGCAGCAGCAGCAGTGACGTTGTTACAGTTCTCATTGCACCTACTAAAGCACACTGAAAGCCTGAACAGCTTTACTGACCAGTGAGTGATCATTGACAAAGACAGGCAAAGCCACAGTGCAGGCTGGAAGCCACATCTGTGATAACACACCTCTGACCACCAGCAAAAGTTCACCAGGACTCAATTATGCTTTTTCTTCCTCTGAAACTCTGGAAGTCTCTTGGCAGCAACCATCACTCCAAGAAAATTACTTATTTTTAAGTAATTTCAAGCAAGTGTGGCATGTCCTATTGCAAGGGTGATCCTATACACAATGAAGCCAGGGGCTTTATTCCCTCCCCTCTAGGGTTGTTCAGCACTGAACGAGCTGCTTGGGGAAGTGGTGGAGTCACCATCCCTGGAAGTTTTCAAGAAACAGCCGCTCATGGCACAGAATGCCATGGTTTAGTTGATGAGGTGGTGTTTGATCAATGGTTGGATTTGATGATCTTGAAGGTCTTGTCCAATCCTAATGATTCCATGACTGATTCTAGCCTCAGTGGAAGGCAGAGTAGCTATAGGTTGGTTGTAACAAGTAAATTAGGATCAAGCTGTTGCAGCTTTTTCTTGTTTTGGACACTGTCTTTTAAGTGAGAAAAGGAATGCAAATTCAGCTCAATGCCACTGTGTTAACCTTAAGCAGGGAAGGCATTTCCTATCATATCTTCTACCAGGGATAACAGTATATTTCTTTATGGCCCTTTTAGTCCTTTGGTTTGTGTGTTCCATCTGTTCCACAAATTTCTGGAACACACATATACCTCACAAAAATTTCTGGTGCATGTTAAAAATTATCCACATTCTTTCCAGCCTTTCTATGGCAAATTTCATCCCCTGGCAAGCCACTGTCACCAACCATGACATAAAATACACTTGAGGCTTCAGCACTTCTATGCTTGCAAGCATTCAAACCTCTTGTAAAAGCCAAGATGTTCTGAAGAGCTCCTTATTTCACCCTAGAGATTTGCCAACACCAGTGTCAGTATCTGACAAAACTGTCCTCAACTGAAAAATGCTGTGCCTTTGCCCTTTTGTAATGCAGCTACACCCATGTGACACATAGAGACATCTCATGTCAAAGGACAGGAAGAGTAATTGATGTCATTTGTCATGCACTCTCCTGGAAACACAGAAATAGGAGTATTTTGACATTGTTGTTTTCAGCCCCTTCAGTCCAATAATGTACAGTGAAAATGTCTTTTAATAACTATGTTCAAGAGCTTACTAACTTTGAAAAGACCAGTAGAGCAGCTGTCACAGACATTTACACTTCTAGCACTGTATGATTTGTCAGAATAAGGGGTTTTTCCTTTTCATACCCAACTCTTTCATCATTGATCTCACATTGTTCACTTGCAATTCACAGGTGATAAAGAGCAGCTCAGCTCCTGCATGTGTCCATCTGACCTCAGATCTGACTCCCCAGTGGATCAGATGTCCATACTGCTCCTATCCCACAAGCCTCACTCAGGTACCTAAAGTTTAGGCAGTCAAATGACTTTTTCTCCTTCTGTTCCCTATCCCCAGTCCACAGACTATCAGTGCTCCAAGAAAGCAGATCCAAGCTGTAAAGAGCCATAATTACTGCACTACAGGAGGACAGATGCTCTCTTGGCACAGGAGCTTGGCACAAGAACACATAGCTCAGAGGACTCTCACTTTTCAAGACCATGGTCGAAAGACCATATGTAAAATTAACTCCTTGGTTATTTATTTAATGTAAGTATTTCCTCCATACGAGATAAAAAGGTTCTTTGTCAGCAAAATCAACACAGAAAATGAAGAAAAAACTTAAAGATAGAGCACTGACCTTGAGCCAGCAGGTATTTACTCTGCAAATCTGCAGTCACCAGAGGATGCCCTCGAAGATCTTGGATCTTGGGCAAATCTTAGTAGTGTATGACTGTCTCTTTTGTTGATCAGTATTTTAAAATAAACATTCCTTCAGCCTCAAATTTGGTCTAGTTGCAACTGATTATGTTTGATCAAGACAGTAAGATATTCCTCACTTAACTGTGAGGCAAGCAGAGGTAATGAGACTTTTTCTCCCTGAAAACAGAATTGCTCCTGTGGCACCTTGAGGACACATGGCAAAGAAGAAAGTGGCTGTAAGGGTCTGTGTTAAGATGCACAGGTATAGACCCTCCAGTCAGCAAGTAAACCATCACTGAATCATGGAAACATCAGGACTGGAAGATCATTCAAGATCCTACAGCCCAACATTCCACTCAGCATCACTGAACCACATCACCCAGCACCAGATCCAGACACCTCCTAAACACCTCCAGGGACAGCAACTCCACCAATCTCCCTGGAAAACCTGCTCCAATGGCTGAAGTTTGTCAGTTCATCCCAGCAAAGCATCAACCACCAGGCTGAAGATCAGATAAACTTGCCAAAGGGTTAAAGAGGAATACAGAGGAGATCTGAAGAGCAGCCAAAAGCAGGTTTAGGCGGATGTATGCATCTCTTGTTTAAAGTTGCTTCAAGAATACATACATGGAGATGGTCCCTGGGTTTGATGCAGGATGAGAAAGTTCAAGCCTCACCTAGACTCCAGGCAAATATTGCTGAGGCCAGGACACAGTAAGCTTCATCTCCACATCACTACAAGGTCTGGAAACCTCTGCAAGAAGTTGCTTCTCAGGAGCCCTGTGCTCAGCTTCACTGCAGTGACAGTGTGCACAAAGCCCCCAGTGCCACCTCCAAGCTGAGTGGTTAGGGGGAACCAGAGCTCACCAAAGAGTCACAGATTTGATGGCTGACACCAGTTTTTCCTTTACTCCCAGTGGAGCTGGTATACGAGTGGGACAGGCCTGCAGCATGCTGCGCAACAGCTTGGTAAGTCCTGGCACAGCTTTCATGTCAATAAAAGCAGATTTAGCTGTAGAGTAATTTTGAACATCTTTAATGAACACATCCAGCTCCAGGCACAGCAGGAGCGCTCTGTGCTGGACAGGGTACCCGTCTCACCACACCAGCTCAGCTCTCCTCACCCTAAAGCACAGTGACTCAGCCTCAGGCTGGCAACTTGGGATTTAGAGCCAAAAGCTGCTTTTTGGCTCTGAAGGAAAAACAAAAATATCCCAGACATTCCACTGGATCACTGAGCAAATACCATGAACTGCATTCAAGCAACGTTTGCTTAAGACCCAAAAAATAACTCAGTCAAGTAAAAAGGCTGCACAGTTTCCCTCTGCCTGTCACTGCTTCCTCACCCACACTGCCTGTGTCCAGCCAAAGCCTTGCAGCATGAACACGAGGGTCTTTGTGGGCATAGCAGGGCTCCTTGGCACACAGAAATACACTGTAAATGCAGTAATGTGGCTTTTCAGAAATATGCAAAGAACTGTTTTATTTTTGATACAAAATTCAGAGGGAGAACAGACTGAGATAGGCAACTATTTAATGGAAAATAACCAGCAACTCTGAGGGCTGCCCACTGGATTAGGAGGGGAAAAAAGACATCAGGAGTTAATGTCTGATTTATTCCAAGGAATCAAAGGATGGCTCCAGAAAAAGCTGAAAGCATCAGCACCTCTTCAGCAGTTAAGTCAACAGCCAGCATCTGACTCCTTTTGTAGGACCAAAGCTGAACTTAAATCTTAAAACAATGTTACAATTCCCCCTTGAAAACAAAAATAATAAACAAGCCCAGCAAGAACGGCATTTGACTCTTTACATCTTCAGAACTCCTAAGGAAAAACAACTGCTGGGCAGCAGCTGCACCAGCTGTCCCTCTGTCCCCACAGCCACGCTCACAGCAGCCCTTTGCAGGTGCCTTTATTTTCCCATGTGTTTCTCAGCTGTGACCATGCAGCAGATCCTGCCTTAGCTGCCCCCCAAGGAAGGGGTCACCACACAAATAAGGCATAAAGTGATCACACAGAATAGTCACTTTGGATATAATTCCCCAAATAAATGCCTTTGAAGGAGAGAAGAACTCTCATCATTTTTAGTCCATCATTGTTCTTCCAGGTTTTGCAGCCTGCATGCTCCTCAGTAGCTGTACCATGTGAAAAAGAAGGAAGAGCTGGAGCACTGTGAAAATACCTTTGCTTGAAAAATGCCCTTCCCCAGTAGAAAGAAAAACATAATTCCAATCTCAGTGCTGCTGCTTCTGAGGTTGCCTAGGAAGGCCCTTTAACATGGAGCAGGTAGAACAGGTGAGTTACTGTGATCCAGGGTGGGTATCCCAGCATCCAGTCCAGGGCAGCATTTTGGGAACGGGGCTTTTCTGGGGCAGAGCTCACCCATGAAGGACTTCTCACCACTCAAACAGGATAAAAGTTCCAGGAACTGCAGATAATTGGCATGAAAGTGCAGGGCATATCTCTGAGATCCTGTCCCAGCTCTGAGTAAGATCCCCAAAAGAACACAGACATCTCAGAGCCTTCTTCATGGCCAAATAAACCTCTCATCTCCCAGAGCAGAGCTGGGCCAGGCCTCCTAGCTATGGCAACTGGTGAGGGGAGCAGAAGACAAAAAGCTCTGCAGAATGCCTACAGGAGAGGAACCCTCCTTACCCTATGTGATCAGCCCCATCACCAACACCACCCCACACGGCCTCAGGAGGACATGGAAAACACATCAACATTTGGCACATTTAAGATTTAGTAAATAAATATACTGGAAGAGAAAAAATTTACCCTTGATGGCTTAATTTATAAGCTCTGAGAGGAAAAAAAGAAAAAGCCCACTGAGTCCACAGCCAAACAGGCAGTGTGGGGTAAATAAGGCAGCAAGCCAAACTGTCCTGGAAAACACTCCTGAGAAACACAACGATCCAAGCTTTTACCTTTCATTACATCGAGCTGCTGCTCAGCAAGTCTCTTTATAAACTACCCCAGGTATTAAACTACTGCCCTCAGTTAGAACTAAGAGCATCTAACTTGTATCCAGTGACCAGGAGCCTCTGCCTCACCGGCAAAATAGTTAACCAAACCCAAACACGACCTCAGCCAGAGCCAGCTCTGCTCCCTGCAGCCTCCCATTAGCAACAAAAGAATCGCCTCTTGCATTTTATCCTCCACTGGGCAGGAAGCTCTTTTTGTGGTTTGGCTTGCGGGGATGAATCTGGAATGAAATCAAGTGGAACTGGCAAACTGCAGTGAGCTTGCAGTCAGACTCTTCGGTCCTGGTGTGAGCGGAAGATTTATGCTGCACTATTTAAAACTCAAGAAATCAATTTCATTCTAGCAGCAATTTAAAAATGTTGTCGTGCAAGACATAACTGAATGAACAAATACATCCACCACACACAACCTCAGCAGGGCTGCTGGACACCCTATTGTACAAGTCGATGATTACTTTTCTTCCCAAATATTTTATTTATGTTGCTATTTAGATCACTTTCCTCCTTTGTCTCCTTTCATTGCCTCATGTAACTTCCTCTCTCTGTACTCATTTACCACTGCGTTGAAATTAATACTTGGATAAGCCAGTTCATTTCTCACTGTCCTTCAGGAGTCTTCACAGGCAAGAAGAGAGGTGGAGGCAGCCAGGAAAGTAAGAAAACCAACCCACTCTCTAGCCACTATTGCAATTTCTTGAAGTTTCCTTCACACAAAGTACTTCCAAAACCTTTCCTCTGCTACCTCAAAACCTTCTCACTGAGAACATCCCTCCTGCCAGGAGAATGTGGCATAAGGTAGCGTGAGCACTATCTCCCTGCAAACAGACACTACCTCATGTTTATGTTCAAAGTACACACCTTTTCCACTACACATTCTTTATTCCTTATTCACTTGAGGTTGAAACAGAACACGGAAATCTGATTAAGCACTGCATCATGTTTCAGAAAGCTTCTTAGTCCTGGGCTCCTCACAGCTGTTGTCTCATAGTAGAGGGAAGGAACCCATGGACATGAGGGGAGCTTTTACTTTGTTCCCCTTCCTTTCCAACCCACAGAAAATTCACTTTAGCACCAGTCCTACAAAAACTTTGCTTGTACCTCATGGAGCATGCAAAGAGAGAGTACAGGAGCAGTCACATACTTCAGCCACCTTTTCCACTGAGGCACGTGTATTTTACATACTCTCCAAGACTCTGGGCACTGAAGCACTCCCAGAGAGCCATGCAGAGTGCACGTTTTTCACTTTTATGGACTAGAGATCTGTCCTCAAGGTTCCCTTCTTTGTGCATTCCCCAGGAGATCCTTATGTTTCTCCTTTAGTTCTTCCCTTCAAAAGAAGATGCCAAGTAATAAAATTGAACAAAACCTCTGTTACTTAGACAGTCAGTTCTGGAGACCAAAAATCTCAACTGCACTTGATTCCTGGCACAACTTGACAACACCTGAAATTAAGAACAAAAGGGAAGGGAGCCAACTTCTGGAACCACTGAAGATGACTACAAATTTGGATTGTATATCAAAGGAAGTGTCAGGTCTACATTGCAGGAAGAACAGAAGTAATGCTCAAAATTACTTCAATTCATCCTCCCCTAAGTGCTATAAGACCAGTAACGTTCAAAAAATGAGAAAAAATTATGAAACAAACCACAAAGACTCTTAGAAATAGCAGTACTTGCTCCTTCTCCTATCATTCACACACTGCAAATGAAACACATTCCCTGAAGAATACAGGGGAGCACAGAAATATCACAGAAATACCATATAAATGTAATTGTACCCACATCCCGCAAAGTCTCAATTAAAATACTCTGTCATTACTTTTACATCTCCTTCATGAATCATTATGTGAAATGAGTTCCATGACTTAACAAAACCCTTTGAGATTTTTCCAGCTCTCACAAGTTTTAGCATCTCCAGGAAAAGTCTTATTTGAAGAAGAGAATAAGAAATACAGTGCCTAGACTGGGATGGAGAACTTACACTGCAGCAATGAAAAACAGATCTTGCATACTTCAACTTAATAAAAAGCACTAAACACATTATGAAGAAGAAAATACAGTTAAACAACTGTTTTTATTGCTAAACGAGTCCTTAGATAAATATGCCTAATTTATCATTTGTTTGTGCTATCAAATTATGGATCCAGGCCACAGCAACACAGGCTCTACATGCACAAGAAAGAATCAACCTCACTGCCTCTACGGTTCATGACACTGTATTACAATTAAAGCAGAAATTTCCCACTCAACAATGCAATAGTATGTTAGCAGACTAAACAAAAGACTTTAAAGGAATAAATATGTCCCAAAGACTACAATGATGGAAGTCAATAGTGCCATGCAGCTTTTAATTCATTTCCAAAGCCATGGTTCACAGTGCCTCCAAGGTCCTGTTTTCACAATGGATTTAGTGCTTGCCTGTGTCTTCAATATAGTCACTTTGCATTTAGATAATGTTTTTCCAACCAGCACAGAAGGACCTGAAAGTGATCCTTAGGTCCTGTGAGTGAATTAGGTATTCATTAGGCTCTCTGGGCTCCAGAGATGCTCATCTGGGAATTTCTTTCTGCATCAGGAGTCTTTTCACAGGGTCACAGAGGGAGCCTCCTTCCTTTTCTGATTAATTTAATCACAGTACCACCCAAGCACCTCTCCCAGAAAAGCTGCATTGCCTCCAACCCATTCTCTTGGCTGCATTTCACCTCTAAGGTGAGGAGCCTACAAAGCAGCCAGAAATACAACCCTTAACCACCTGCAAAAACCCCGAGACATGGAGATTTCTATAGTGCTAATTTCAGCCAAGATGAAAGGAGACACTAAATGTAGGATGGGAGAGCCTGGAAAGCAGCACTCCAAAGTGAAGGACTGTCTGGAGGAAAGAAGGGATGGGGGCAAAGGTCCTCTTCTCTGGGGACAGCTCCAGTTATCACTGCTGCAATTTATGTCATCTATTACAGCAGCTTGCCCCCAGTACCATTCAGATGGCTTCAGGTCAGACTGATCACTATTCATACCAGTTCTACAGCAAGCTCCTAGGAGCTCCCCTCATATCCACAGTTCATCTCTCTGTATTGCAGAGGTCGTGGCTTTTACAAAGAGCAGAAAATTCATTTTCATAGTTTCCACTGGCACTGAAGTTGATTTTGCAAAGACAAAATCTATAGCGAGTAGCCCTGCTGTTGATCTGCTAGATAAAACACAAACTGGTGCAAATTTTAGAGCTCTAAGGAAAAAAGAAACTCCTTACAAAAAGAAAGAAACCCTTCACTGTTTTTCTTCCCATTAACCATCTTTATGCAGTAATGACTACCAGCAGCCAGATACTTCTATTTTCTACCTTCCATTTTGCAGTCTGGCAGTCACTGGGCCACGGCCAAGCTGTAGGGAGAGGAGAGCCCAGCAGGGGCTTCCCACTGACACCCAGACACCTTCACCCAGCTGCTGCATTTCCTAGCTATGCTGCTATTATTTTGGTTATACAGTTTTAAATAGAAAATTACATATATTTTAGGTTAGTTATGCATGAGCTTAAATATGACAGCGCAGTAGAAAGCAAACAGTATTCTGGGTAAGAAAGAATTGACTTCATGCTGAAATACAGATATTTACAGTACAAGTACACACTATATTATTTGTTTCCTATTATCTGCCTCTAGCCTTCCACTCTTCCTCTGCTGCCTCCTCATCAAAACAAATTGGTATCTCATGTTGGGACGAAACCAAGCAGAATCCCCTTTAATTACAGTGCAAACCCACAAAAGGCATTCAAGTTCAAGCCATGTATGCAAAAATCAAATCTGAAGAGACCAACCTAGCTATTCCTGGGAAGAAATCTTATTTACAAGAAAGTATAGAGCATCTACAACAAATTTGGGGGGGGGGGGAACCCAAACAATAATAAAAAAACCCTGCACTGTTTCTTACTCCAGGCAAGGGCAGCAAGAACATGATGTTTCCTTGTAGGATCTTGTTTACCTCTTGTTTTCCAAGGGGAAAAAGCTGAAATAAAGGTTAGTCCCCTCTTGAAAAGCCATTTACTGTGGCAGACAGTAATTCTTCTTCATGTTTTGTCATTAGCAAGGTCAGATATTTGATTTTTAAAAAGTAGTTATAAAACAACAGCCTCTCACCTTCTCACAAAAACACCAGAGAGATTATAAAAATCTCCATGTTAAAATCAACTACAGCAAAAACAAGGCAGCCCCTCCCATGGCAGCCAGATCATACAACTGCAGCACAGCCCCTCTGGGGATGAACTCGTAACACCCAGAAATGGCATTAGTGCATCATATCCTAATGCCTGTCACAGCCTTGGGTTCCTGTGGTCCCAAATTGCTCAGCAGTGCAAACAGAAACTTCCTATCTGCATGCTCTACGTGACACTATGCTACTCCAACAGGCTGTGACAGACACATATATATGTACTACAAAATAACTCTGTTGAATTATTTATAACACTTTTCTTCTTAAAGAAGCATTTAGCAAGCTGTATCATTAAAATATAACCTGCAGCTGCCTACACGGCCCTGTATATGCCAAATTCAGAGTTTAAAAGAGGAGGTGATGAATAGCATTGCTGAGGGAAGCTGCAAGGGCAATTTATGAGGGAGCAGTGCAATTAAGAGAACAGAAACTGCACTCCAGCAGCCACGCTCAGAGTGCTGTTCCTGCAACACGACACAGCTTTCCAACGATTCCAGTACCTGGGACACTGCCTCACTTACTGCACAGTGTCACCAGAGAGGGGATTCCCAGCAGGGAGCAGTGGCCTGGCACCACCTCCACACCCTGACTCTTGGCAGAGCAGGTTCTGGCTATGTAAACACCCAAAAATAAATAAATACAGAGGACAGGCACACATGAAGCAAGACAACTCCACTACCTTTTCGCATCTGCTTTCTCTCCTGCCTGCCATTTGCTCTGCTTCTGTCCTTTGCTCCCAGAAAAGTGCAATCCTGGTGATGGGCAAGTGTCCCCTCTCACCTCCCCCAGCACTGCCTGCACTGGCCGGGTGATGGAAAGAGGTGTGAGCAGCACCTGCTTGGGACACAGCCCAGGCAGAGTGTGGAACCTATGGAAACTGCAGCAAGGGGGAGCTTTATCTAGGGAAGACTGAAATGCGTGGAGCAGAGAAGGAGCAGCATGACCCAGAGAAAGTTCTTGAGGGATATGCAGCTGTTTCGAGCATGGATTGCAAACCAGAGCACACTCATCACAGGGAAGTGCATGGATGTCCCTGGATAATCCATAAAGATACTCCTGTGCTCCTTACAGTCAGTCAAATGTAGTTCATGTGATCATGAATCAATGACTAGAATGAGCACTGTAAGGTTTACCCAGACATTTTTAATTTAAGATACTGGAATGAAATTTTAGAAGGTGAACAGAAGAAATTCCATGGAGTGGTCCAAGAAGTGCATCTCAAGGGTGGGTCATACAGTAGAGGATACCAGCCAGAAAGGCTAATAAAAACAGAGAAGCTGTGAGATCCCAGCAGAACTGCCACCTGTGCTCTCTTGGAGGCGGCCCAAGGGATGATGGCACAGTACCACAAGCCAAAGCAAAATCTACTCTCCATTATATCAGGCTGCTGCCTGTGGAAAAATACATGGCCAGCAGAGCTAGGTTTAGCTAGAGCGCAATTAAGAGAAGGCAAAAATCACTTTGGCTACTACTTATAGATTGGGTTTGGATTTGTATTAAGAACTGTCTGGAAGACATCATGAAACCAAATGTTGCTCTTTCATGTGGAGTCCAAACTGTTCTGGAGTTTCTTGTTAAAAGGAAAACCTTCTTTTGCTTTTATGCTTTAGGCAAAGGAGACATAATGTCATTCACACTTTCCAGCTAACACTTAAAACTCTTACACAACACTTTGTCAGGTATAACCAAAATCTAATTAAATCAAGGATGCAATGGCAAGCAGGCTTCATCTTGTTTGCGTTTTTCTCCAGTTTCAGCGACTAAGCTGCCACCTTCAGGCACCTACTTTTTTTCTGAAGGGAAAATTAAGTAATCACACACTGAAACAACAGAAAGAGAATTTTTTATCCAAGGGTGTTCAGCAAGTGTGGAAAAGGAGATAAAGCTCTGGAGTTTGCCAAATGGCACAATCATCTAAGGCCTGGAAAATTTCTGAAATAATCAACAAAAGACAAACACAAATCCTTCCCCATAAATGGCTAAGGACACATGGAGCAGCTTTCATAACACTCAAAGACCTTGACTTAGGTACACCAGTCATTCTCCTTTATCACTACCTAACCTGATAAGGAATGCAAACTCCTGGAATCACAGTTTCTTACACTTACATATGCACGTCCCAGCAGATGATTCTCAGATGAACAAAGCCCTCGTCACTCCTGAAGGACATTATCATAAGGACAGCACTGCCAAAACATCTAACACCTCATATTCTGAAATCACAGTGAATTCCCATCTGAAAGGAGCTATAGCTCTTTTCCTTTCCAACAAATGATCAGCTTGAAGTTACTAAGAAAATAGTGGGGTTTGTGGTGGGGATTTTTTAACTGAAAAAGATAGACTGGTGCCCAACTCAAAAAGAGCAAAGCAACAGAGAACAGGAATTCAGCAAGATCACAGAGCAGAACTGACCTTGGGGTTCCCAGTGCTCCCAGTGTCAGCCATGTGCATTTACTGGGTGCTTTGGCAGCAGAGGCATTGGCCTTCCCCGCTCCCTCTAAGTGACTTCATGCAAAACAGCAACAGCTTAAAGTGGAACAGAATTCTGACACCCTTGAACAAGATACAGCATAAAAGCTGGTCAGAAGAAAACCAAGGGCAGAGCTGGGGGCCCTGGTAACTCTGGTGAGGTAAAATACACATTCCTGCTAGCAAACGACAGAGGGAAACAAACACTCTTCTCAGCAACAGTGGAGCAATACCTTTCCAAAAACTGTGAGTCCTGTGATATGGTCTTGTTAGAGCTAACATAACCAAGATAAGCCAGCCAGTAAAATGACTTGAAGCAACTGCAAAGCCTGGGCTCTGGTTCATGACTCAAATACCAAGTAATTATATGGATGTGTATCTGAGGGATTTCGTCCTGCCCCAAGTTATCCTAGCCCCTGCCCAACAGGAAGGTTGCTTCAAGTTTGACCTACTCTGCACTTGGTCACCAGCATTTGTGATGTGGAAGAAACAAACATGATTTTAACCTCTGGCACAGAGTACAGGAAGCAGGAATAAAGTGTCCAGCACAATCTCCTGGGCACTGATGTCTGTCACTTGAAACAACCCCTGTTTTTGAAAGATGAAGCCTTCTAGATGTTTACTCTTTCACCTCCATCTTCATCAGCACAATCCATGGTCACTCACATCAACGTCTCTGACTGAAATAGAAACCTGGAAAGCTCAGAGAGACCTGACAAAAAACTGAAAAAGCCTTTTTAAACTGTTTTCAGTGAGGAAATCAGTGTGTAGCACACAGAACTACACACCTGATACATTGGGTTTATGCACAGAGCAGTATACATCGAGGTCATGTAGGGAAATGTGGGGCTACTACTACAGCATCTCCCAAAAGAGACAAAAGCAAAGTTGTGATGCCACAGTATGAGTAAGAACCAGAAGCCAAGACAAATACCCTCCTTGTCCCTAAAGAGGCTCAGGGACCATTGTAATAGGTGTAATTGCACCAAAACTGAACAGGATCAAAATTCATTCTGCTGGCTCGAAGTCTTCCAGCACGATGGAGCCCACTGGAAAGGAAAGCTCATGGTCACAAAGAGATGACACACTAGATTGGGCGAGCATTAGTGAGTTCAGTTCAGAGTAGTTATTGTGCAGGGCATGTGATCCCTCTAGGCCAACACAGGAGGTGAAAAAAGGGAAAAAGACATTGTATACTAAGACAGCAAACAAGAATATCTGGAAATCCCAAGAAGTCAGAGAAAGGGCCTAGCATCACCAGAGCACTGGCACTGCTGTGGATGTGACCTTCCCAGTCACATCCCAGAGAACATTCCACCCACCATGGGCTGGCCTGGCAGGGAGGATGGCACAGGTCAGGAAGCCCTACTGCCCCAGGAAAAGAGAGCAGCAGGGAGCCCAAATTCACCAACCCACCTCTGCATCCACTGCCAGCCTTACCCAGACTGGACTGGGGTCAGAGTGTCCCCACAGCCACCCTGGGGTGGTGCTCCCCCAGGCAGAAAGAGATGGGTTCACACACGGTTGTCTCATCTTTCAGCTGGCTGAGCTGAGCTCCTCAGCCACCAGGACATGGCATGGAGCAGCTCCTGCCCCTCCAGAGGTGATTCTGGGGTGTGAACACCTCTTGCATGGGCAGAGAATCAGACCTTTAGTCTGTTTGTTTCTTAAGCAGATCGAGAGTGATCAAAGTTTGTAATAGCTCAGTATTCTATAACCAACCTATGCTAAATGCTAAAATGTGAATGTATGTTTCTTTGTGTGACTGTCAGACACCAGCAATGAAAATTCTAAATAAAGTAGTGAAGGAATACACCAAGTTATATGGATAGAGTCTTAAAGGTTCTAAAATGTTTGGCTTAACTTCCTGAATGCATCTTTCAACCCCTAAATCATCACTAGAAATCAGGTTCTAGAACAGAAACTTGAGAGAAATTAGTCATACATTTTCCCTGACAATCCATCGCTACTTAGAAGGAAAATCTAGAGTTTTCTTCATTTGCTAAGATAAAAATGAAGAATGGTTTCCCCTCTTAAACCTTTAGAGGACAGACTATTTGTGATGCACTGCTGTTAAACCTGTCTTATAGTTCTACTACCAAGGAAAAGGAACATCACAGTTACAAAATTATTGCAATTATCAGCCATCAAGGATGAGGCTTGTAATGTAGAACAAATCCCTTATAAAATGTTGTAACTCCAGCTGATGCTTAATTTTATCTCTGTTAAGTAACAGCCTAGAAAGAAATGGCCTTCCTTGCAACTTGAGTACTAACCAGAAAGCATATGAAGATTTTGCTCTTGAAGTCTTTGCAGAGTAATCCCTGGAGTATTTAATGTCACCCCGTGGGTATCCATAGACACAGTCACATGTGAAGTGAACTTACATAAATTAAAAAGAATCAAAGATTCCTGAAAATATCAAGTAAACAGAAAATACAACTGATATTTGCAGGAGAAAAACAAACAAATAAACAAACAAAAAACCACCACCAAGTGTAAGAAAGCTGAAACTCTGAAATTTCAGTCCTGGTCTGACATGCCTCCCATCAAGGAAGCTGGCATTCTGGCATTTAAAAGACTGTTTATAGAAAGCTGGATGATGTCTGTGCCCAGTGCCAATCTGTAGCCACACAATGTCACTGAAGCCACAGCCATTTATCCTTCCTGGGGCTGTTGTGATCACTACCAGACACTGTGTCAAACAAGGAACAAATCAGCAGTGCATGGGACCAACTTTTCCCAATTTTTTCAAACACAGTCGTTAAACTTTACTGCTCTGTGATACACACAGCTCCAGAGGGAATTGTAATTCTTTCTTAGCTGCAGAGATATCTTCACTAGGAACTAGAGCTCTATCAAGTGCATTTATTCAGAAATATTTCTAAAATTCCAAGTCACTATGCAAAACACTAGGCTGGAATTACCCATTAATCTCACAAGAGAGAATTAGGTTGATGTCATGTCGTTTGAATAGTAATTATAGCATGAACTAGAAACTGTTCACAGTAATAAAAATTGTTATAAACAGTTCTAGATTCACAGAGTATGATGGATGACTTGTTATGGCAATGAATAATGTCTTAAATATTGCACTGCTTAAATTCCAGTACAAAGCACCATATTCAAATTTAGGGTGACTCAAATTTGATTCACACCAAAGGTTTGCTTGACCTATAGTGTCTTAATTTAGAAATATTGTTGTTCACAAAAGGTTTTTCCAAGAAGGTCAACATGATGTTTTATTTGAATTCTGTATGATCAAAAAGTAAAACTCAGTCAAAGTACTGGGCACTTTTGGTACTGTAAAAACATTAAAATCTCAGTCTAGAAATGAATCTTGGAAACATCAATAAAGCTGGATGAAAAGCTACCACTGCTCAAACCAAACTAGGTTATATCCAGCAATGGATGCAGCACCTTGAACACCTGCTTTCAACACCAAAACTCTTCATAAAGGCACCTTCTAGGGACAAAAATATTCTAGTTACCCAACCAAATACCACTTTCAATGGATATTTCTAAAATTTAATCTGCCTTTGGCAACCCATAATTTTTAATGATTGCCCCTACTATTTTTCTGCAGTAAAAATGATGGAAATATTTTGGTTTATTTTTCTTTCTGCTTGACAGCTAATCAAATTTGATATTTATATTGTACTGGGATAATGGAATGTCAAGATGGATATTATAACAACATTTCTGAAGATAGTAATTTAACCTTCAGCAATGCAATTTGATCCAATGGTGTCTACATGCTTGCAAATAATTGTATTTTAGAGCCCCGCAGCCTGATGGCAGAAATAAACCCTTCCCCTCTTAGACTGCTGGGTCTGGAGTGCCACTCGGTGGCCAAAAACAAACACTCTTCTGGTAGCAGACACCTCCCTAACACCAGTCAAGCCATGTGGCAGAGTCTGAGTTTGGGATATACTATTTGGAAACAGTCATGCTGCTTTACTTACCTGACAGCCTAACACAATGAGGAACATTTTTATTCCTCATGTAAACTGGGGTCATGAAACACTGGTGACATTCAGCACATCCCCAGTGAGGCAGAGAACCTCCAGCTCAACGAACTGAATCTCTCATCTCTCTCTTCAGAAAAAATCCAGCTGAAACAAACATCTCCCCTGTGCACGACACACAGACAGACACTGCAGCCCATCCTTACCAGTGGGTAACTTTGAATCCTGAGCACTGTGAAGCTTATATTTCATTTCTAAGCCTAAACAATCAAGTTTCTTCTTATATTTAATTTTTAAGCCCAAACAATCAAGTTTCTTCTTCACATAAACAAATATGTCTATTCTAAACAAAGAAGGAATCAGAAAATAGGGCAGGGCAGGCAAAGAACTTTATGAAGTTGGGAGCAGCTATACCACTTGTACACTACCATCACAGGAGAATAAATTACTATTTGTTTATCCACAATATCTCATAAGTCCAGGCCACTGCTGAATTTGCATCACTCTGACCTGGCCAGTTTCAAGGGCAAAGCGCTTCTTGTACCATCAAAAAATCTCCACTTCCTCTCACTCAGCTGCCTCCCAGACACTGAGCTGCAACAGGGATTTTTGTGTTCCTAGTTGTTTTCATTACAACTGCAACGGCACTCACATTCAGCATAAACATCACACAGGCAGCAGGTGGTTAAAAAAATATTAAGAAAATTAGTTTATGCATGACTAACATCTTCCATCCTTCAGAGAATAAGAAAAAATTCACTCCTAATTTTAAGATGTTCCTCACAATCAGCTGAGTTGCACTGTTCCTTTTCCTGTTGGATAGTACAGTATATAGGAATGGAGAGCAGAAGTGATTATTTTGCATAAGAATCTTAACTATAGAAATGAGACTTCATTATATCAAAAAAATCAAACATCCTTTATTATTAATACTTTTACTGTAAGCTTTCCAAATTGCTAGCCAGCTTTCCAGAACACTTCTTTTGCCTCTTGTTTTCTCTCAAGGGTAAATGGCTTGTAGTGCATTTAAGAACTTTTACATTGCTATCTGAATAAATTCCAATTAGATCAAATTAGTATTCAGTGTTCTTCAACATCCCATCCTTTAAGAGGTTTAAAGAGAGGAAAAATACTATCTGATTATAACTTGAGATCAGACTGGAAACAACTGTCAAATATAACACAAGGCAGGAAAAGGCAATGCATTCTTAACTCAACAAGACATTAACTCATCCTGCATCAATCCACACCACTGGGCAAGGCTCCTGCTGGGCATGACTCATATATGGGCATCAGTCTATGGGAACAGGGAGCTATGGGAACAAGAAACTGCCTGTAAAGCCAAAAGTTGCTGCATGGGACACTTTGTACCCATGTGGGCAAACCTCAGAGCTCAGGGCCTCCGGAAGGTGTGTTTGCACTGCTCACTTCAGCAGAGCCTGGGATGCTGGAAATATTCACAGGGATACACACAAGGTCACCACAACTGTGCCTGTACTGTGGTACCAAAAACGTCTTTCTTTCAAAAGAGGAAAAAAGAAAAGGAACAACATGAAGTCATCACAAATGAAAGAAAAGCCCTACATGATTTTTGTACAAAATTTGTGAACTCTCTATTTCCCTATGATTTCATTGTAAGAGGTGACATGAGAAGCAGCTCTGACATGCAGAAGGTTCTTTGTAGAATCATTTTCTTAAACCAGAAGGTGACAAACAAACAGTGACAGTGTGCTGAAACCACATCATCCTTCCACTGAGGAGGTGCTAGCAAGGTCCTAAAGGATGCAAACATTTCCATCAAATTAGCTACAAATCCATCATCTGTTTTTGCCCCCAAAGTTATCAAAACCAGTATATTGCAAATACTTTTAAATCCCTGTGTTGTAGTAAAAAATGTGGTCCAACCAGTGAACATCTGCAGGCAGATGCATTCTGTGATATTCAGCTCTTGAAAATGAAAAAAAGGATATGATTTGCTCAGAGCAGGTGAGCTACACATCTGAGATATGAATTACACCCCTGACATCAGTGTCACAACCACATTTCAGGGAGGCTGACATCCAACCTTTTCCACATGGAAGAGGCCATGGTGGGCTGGGACGATCCCACAGAGCTCCTGCCATGGGCACAGAAAGCTGTGCTGAGCTGGTCAGGAGCCCAGGGAGCAGCACCAAGCTGAGCTCAGCAGCCCTTGCACTTCTCATACTGCTGCAGTGAAGTGCTCAAGCACTGGAACCTACCCACGCTCTCTGTATATTAGAAAACATTGACTTTTGTGAATGATTATAAACACAAGGCCCTTGAAAGGGCTTTACTCTCCAACAGAACCCTCAAACATTTCCATTCTGAGGCCTGATGTACAGTAAGGACTGTTCACTGCTGAGGCAGCTCAGAGAGCTGCCACATGCATGTCACACCCACAGCACATGGCTGGGCCACACCTGTCACAGCAGCAGCTCAGCTTGGTAAAACAGGATACCATGGTCAAACTGCTGCCCAATCTGCCCCTCAAGTTCATTTGCAAATAAGCCAGCTGTATTCCTCCCCTCCAGGCCACAGCTCAGCCATCATGCCAAATGTCCCTGAGCAGCCCCCACCAGAGACTGGATGCAGCTCTGCCCTCCACGCCGCAGCCTTCTGCAAGCAGCAGGAATAATTCACTGCAACAGACAGCTCTTAATCAGGGCTTTGTTTTCTTTTTTTTTTCTCTAGGAGCTAAAGATGGCAGTCAAAAGAAGCTGCTAATACAGCCCTTATACCCCTCCCAAATGCAATTCATATCTTGGTAAGCAAGAAAACTAAGACAAATGAAATGAAAATATGGAAGGAATTAGATAGGGATATTTGAGTCACTTCTGTGACATGACCAAAACATTTACTAATTGCAAAATTGTGCTATGTCCATTCACCAGTTCATTTTTCAGCTTTTTATTTAGCTAGAGAAGCAGATATTTAGCATAAGCAAACAAAAATTCTGAAAATTCACAATAGGTGGTTCCTGTTCTGAGACAGCTCTAGTTTATCACTTTTTTTCTTTATTGCTATTTAATGACTCATATCATGCAACTTTTTCCTCATCGCTAATGTCTGCTGCTGAAGTCTCCTCTAGAAAGATAATACCTGAATGCCTGAGGGGAAGTCAGAGAGAAAGATAAATGCAAAAAAATCACAGGAGTCATCATTTCCTCAGTCTGCACTGAAACAGATAAAGCTTCCATTGCCAAGATTAGCTCATTCAGTACAGTATATGGGGAGATGGACAGATCTCTTTACATGGAGTGATAGGATGAATCTTTCCATCACATATATATGCTTTGAAATCAGCTGAGTTACTTTTGATTCACAGCCAAAAATTTAAGGTCAGAAATGAGTTTGCTCTGTGACTTGGCAGCTAGAAAATCCACCTGATTGTCATAGAGAAGGTGCATCTTCTTTTGGGATAAAGCCAAAACCCTAAGCAGAAAAACATAAACCAGATGTTGTCGTAGCATATCATTGCATACAGCCCCATTAATTACTAACTAATTTCATGCACAATAACCTGCTAACCTAAAGCTGTAACTGTCACAAATGGTGCTATTCCTATTTCTTCATTACAGGTGATTTGATTCACCTTGGCTAAATATGAATCATACTGCAATTATTGAACAAAGTTGCTAAGCCCAGATCTTATTCTCTAAAGAATGCACAGCAGTCATACACATTTTGATATGGGCTGGTTTATATCATAGCAACAATAACAATTACCTCCTGGTCTTAAAATTTTAAGTAATAAATCAGTTTCCACAAGTGTGTATTATCTCATTGCTGGCCAACATCCCTGACAGCACAGGTAAGTGAAGATGTTTTATACCGCACATAATGGGAAATCAGAGATCTATCCTATGAAAATCAATAAATCCCACATGATTTCACAATTAGGCTTGCAGAGATTCCTCAGGGATTTCCCTGGAGAATCGTAACTAAGAAAACTGAGGATATTGTAAAACCAACACTAGAGTGTTTTCCAAGTGGGCAGATGACTTAATTTAGACCATAACATTGCTATGACTTAGTAAAACATATGCTGAAGTCAAGCAAAAATAGAAACTCTCTTTTAAATAAGCCTGCACCAGCTCTGCACAGCTTTTGACACCCAGCCAGGAGCACTGCTATGACCAGGTGACATCCTCCCCTCGTGCCCCAGCCCTGCTGTCCTCCCACACGTGCTCTGCAGCAGCACAGCATCCACTGCACTGGCTGCAGAGGTGCTGCTGCACAGCACTCTGTGGGTACAGTGGGGACACATCCTCCATCCACAGGGCAGAGGGGGATCACCCAGACAGTAACCTGCAGGAGAACTGGAAAGAGAGCTACCTACCAGCAATTGCACAACAAAAGAAATTCTACAGAAAGTAGAAAATATTTTCCATGTTTTCTATCCTCAGGAGACTGCAGAAGTCACACACAAAAACCTCTGGCCCCTACTGAAGGAAACTAACTGTGCTCAGTAGATAATGCCTTTAGAAAGAATTGCAGGGAAATAGGAATACATTGTGCCACAGGCTGTGGCTGCAGCAGTTCATGCTGAGGCTCAGGGAGCTGCCATAGGAAATGCATTGCAGAGATGAGCCCCAGGCTTCCCCCGCTCTTCTTCCCAGGAAGAGTCAGCACGCAGGGATTGCAGACCACATGCTCTGCATTCCTGGTGCTCCATTCATAATCTACTCCCCATGCAGTATGGAAGGCAGAACAGAAAGCTGCCAGGATCAAGAGTTTTCCTACAGTCTACTACCCCACATGTTAAAATCCAGCTTGGTTTGATTGCAGGTACCAACTTCCCCAGCGCCTGCTGTGACTCCCTACCCAGAGCAGTGACTGCCTAGACACGGACAGAGAGGAAAGAGCATCCCTCCCTCCTCCAAGCACCAGCTGATGCTGGCTGTCCTGAGCAGCCAGCTGAAGCTGTACCCATGCAAACCTCCAACAGCATAATTTAAGGATTCCTCAGCTAAGCAGGAACGCAATTTATCCTTGCAATTACCACAATGCCTCACAAATCTTCCAAATGCCCTTCAAACAGCACTGGATTTGCACTGACAGAAAGAGCAATTGATTCCACGCTGGCAAAGGTGGAAAATTTAGGGACACGTTAGACTGCAATTAATACAGCAGAGACAGGGTGCCCTCAGGAACACCCACGGTGCTCTCCAGCTCCAGGGACAAAGCCATCAATGCTTCCAAGCTAAGCTGCTGGAGATGAGCTCCTTGAAGTGCAGGTCTTTCATCACGGATGCCTATTTGATAACTGCCAGCCCCTAAGGTAAAGAATGGATTTCCATTTCAATTGATAAGCATCATTTACTGTGCATCAAAAGGACCTCTGCCGGTAGGACGGATTAGAAAATCAGGAGGTGCCTCAAGAAGGCCTTAAAGCTTTTTACAGATTTATTTCTTCTCCCAAATCTCCATCTTTTCTCATTTCTCCATAAACAATATTATTTTATCCACCAGATTCTGCACATTCAGGTAACTGGTAGCATCTGTTCTTAGGTGGGGGAATCCTGGTCCAGGGTTAAATAATGTTTTGCCAGTTTTGTAATGACATTAAAAACCAAGGAAAACATTTGTGTTTGCTATGACTTTGATGTGAAATGCATTTAAATAAAGTAATTTAGGCTGAGCTTGGGGCAAAATTAAAAACCCCACATGGGACACAACCACATAGGAAAGCAAATTCACTGAGCTTTGCAGAAATCATTATAGAGATCCAAGCAGAAAACCCATTGTTAACTTCCTGTAAGAATGGCTAAATTACAAAGACAACATTGAAACATTATAGTCAAAACACGTAATCTTGAAAGAATTTAGGATTTTTCCTTGAGGCTGCTGCAGCCCAGGCCCCCAGTGGGTCTGTGCACAGAATTTCTATTGTCTTCAGCAGGAGAGTATTGTAGGGAAGAATCAGTAACCAAAAGATAATTTCATGCCATTGAAACAGGTTTAAAATGTTTGTGTTACATACACGAATACACATCTTTTCAAAAAATCTTAAAAATCAGGCATTATAACAAATTTTCTCAATCATGAAAATTAGAAAGGATTCCCTGAATTGCTATCAAAGGAGACAGTAATTTTCTAGAAATACAAAATAAGTAAATATATATTTTTTAATTACTTAAAGACTTCTTCCAGAATTTACCTCATCTGTTAAATATGCCTACTTTTCTTTTTTCTAAATCCTTTGAAAGAAAGATAGCCTACCTCCTTTCCAACCCAGTGAGCCAGCAAACCATCTGTGGCATATGTGGCAACACCCATCCTGATACCAGAAACCATATTCCTCTTCATCTTGAAATACAACAATAAAAATATAAGTTGCCACACCCTTCCTGTTTTCTGCAGGACACCTCCTCATACCAACAGGCCCCCTCCAGCAGTGCTGGCAGCAGCAGCCAGCGGGCTGAGCATGGTTATTTGTCACCTTAGCAAAAGATTGACCTAAAGAAGAGACCTACCTGCCTTCCCCCCACCCCCAGCAAAGAGCCCAGGAAGAAGTGCTCATCTCAGCCTGCACTAAGAGTGAAGAGATCTCTGCTGTTCTAGTTACGGTAGTTTTAGAGCTATGGACGGGTTTTAATACTTTCTGAGTACTAGGATGTTAAAATTAGATACTAATTAAGCTCAGTATTTTGTTTAGGAACTCCTAAGTTCCTGCTCCTACAGTAAAGCAAAATGATAGTCAAGCTAACCAGAGTCTGCTCTTTTGGATAACCCAATAACATCATCCCAGTGATTTGGGATAAAGCAATTACACCATTGTGATCCACAGCCACACTTAAGCCACAACTTGGGGAAATAAAACAAGAAGAAAGGAAAGAAAAGGGGGGAAGTGCAAAAAGGAGAATCCTAAATGTGGTTGCAATTAGTTAGTTACCATGATCCAAAACTGAATGCCAAAGAACATAGAGAACTGACAGCTCAGATCCGCAACCTGCACCTTCCAGCAGCCAGAGCATGTTGAAATAGAAATAGTACAAGGTACTCTAAAAGAAGCTATTCTGCAAGTTTGCATCACCACAGATTCACACAGCCTGCAAACACTACCTCTGCTGGGTATATGATGGCCATTTATCCTGCAAAGCAAAAATCCAGAGCAAGAGGAAATGAAAGAAAATGCCCAAGAACAGGCAGAGATGCTCTGTCTGTGGGCAGCTCTCACCATGGGCATGATGCCATGTCCATACTCCTGTCCTTGGCTATATGCAGGAGTAGGATGGAGAAAGTACCACATTTGTAACACAGACCCAGATACAAAAATAGTTAGTCAATGTCATAGTTTTCCTTAAAATGCTCATTGTAAAAACAAATCTGTTTTATTCTGGGGATTGTTAAAACATAACACAGTGCAAGGTAAAGCAAATTAGAACAGAATCATGAAAAGGATCTAGAAATAGTGTAATTCCATTTCAGATTTTGATTCAGTTACTGTGCTGGAATAACTCCAGGCTGCTACCATCCTGTCAGACTATAGCTTGCTACCACATATATTAAATCTCCCTCTGAGTCAGTGCAAAGAAACTCTACAAAAACCTGAAGAAGTCCAAGAATCTCAGTACAACACAAGAGGTTCAAAGGGGAGTCCAAGAATCCTAAGCAAAAATACTTTGTTTTTTCCAAGTATGCACATGTGGAAAAAGTGTCTCTGAAACAACGGCAGTTTGCAAAACATCAGCACACAGAAGTGCTGAAATTACCTCTCCACCCGACAGAAGTGTTTGCAGCTGCCATACTGTGCTCAGATCGGCTGAAAACCTGTGTACTGCATTCACCCCTCCTCCTCTCCTGAACCTGGAGAGGAGGGAAAAGACAGAGTCATGACCCCTTCTGTTTACTTTTGGTTTCTCAGAGCATAGTACACAAAGCTTTCTTAAAAAAAAAAAAAACACCAAAAAAACCCACTGCATGTTAAGAACCAAAACCTCTCATTCTTGACAAACAATTGCTTCCACTGAGTGGCACAAAGCCTCCCTCCTCCTTACTAAGGTAGCTCCATAAAGTAAGCTGTATTTTAATCAGCATTTCCTGCCCAGACAGTATTTTCCCCTGAGCACTTCTCTCCCCTAAAAGACTGCCCAGCAAGAACTACCAAAAATTTAGTGTTTTTAAAAAGAAGTTTTCAGGCCCATGAGATATGATCTTAAAAACCTCCTGCTTCTGCCTCCGCAGTCTGTTTGAGTGCCAGCCTTGGCAAATGCAGTATTCAGCAGGGACAGGCATGGAGACAAACAGCTCAGCTCTCCTGGCTGGTGCAAGCCAGGAAGAAACACCAGAAACTTCTCTGGAAAGCCCACACCACCAGCCACCCTTAGCTATGGACTGGGCAGGCAGCCCCAACTCTCCCAGAAGTGTCACTGCAAGATGCTCTCACCCCTGGTACCAGAGGACTGCAATTCTGCACCAAATGAGTAACCTTCAAAACAAATCTAAAAGGTCATGATGCTTCTCTTGCTTCTGGTATCCATGTCCAGAAGCAGTAAAAGGGCACTTTTCACACCTCTGCTCTCAATCTGAATGCAAAATAGACAATCTCCAAAGGAAAGGTGCAAGGAATGGCCTGGCAGCGATTTTAATCAAGCAAGAGTTTGTTAGAATACAGGAGCCAACCAAAACTCAGGAGGCATGTCAGATGTGAAGGGCATCTTCTGCTCACCTCCAGCCCCTCCAGGCCTTACCCAATCCAGCACCATGAAAGCTGATTCAGGAAAAGTAATGAAGCAATGTGACAGCATGGGTGCCCTTGGCTGTCCATCCCTTGTTATTCCATTCATGAAAGCCATCTATAATTCAACACACCCAGATGACAGTAAATCAAGAAACAAAGCTCAAGAGAAAAGCAAAGGACATTTTCTCAAATTAGACAGATGTGTGTAGTAACAGCAGTAACAAGAAGAGACTGTGTGTATGTGCTCCAGGTTAACAGACTTCTCTGTGAACTCCTTCCTGTCAGTATTTATATTTTGTAGGACAGGAATATGAAATTATCCTGAAGTCAACAGTCATCTCAAAATTATTATGTCCTGTCAGTCATCATATAGCTGCAGAGCCCTTTCCCTCTGTGTGGGCACTTAATTGTGTCTAAAACCGGTTCATACTTGCGTAGAAAAGATTGGGGTTTGCTTCTGTAAATCCTACATGTTTTACAGTTTCTGTTGTTCTTTCACCCTTTGTCATCAGCTTGATTCCTTCCTGTGCTGCTTCAGCTAAGGGGCGGGGAAGAGAGCGGAGAAGAAGGGACTGAGTTTGGCTCCAATTCACCCCTTCCAGAGAAAAGAGCCTGGAAACAGTTTGGGTCCTGCTGCAATAGGTGCTGTGGAGCTGATATTGCAGGACTCCTAGGAAAACAAGATCTTTCCAGACCAGCCTGGCAACTTAGCAGCAACAGCACCATTAAAATCCCCACAGCTATGAACTTAGTAGAGATGGCCCCTTACTACCTAAAGGCAGCCCTCTGGGATCTCATGTTAGGATGTGTATTATTGTACAAGTGACTGGGAGCAAGAACATGCTCTCATCTGGACTGCTTATTTTAAACTCCTCTATTTATTCCTGCTGCAACCCACTCAGAAAACAAGCAGCAGTGACTGCAAAAGTGAATGAATTACACAGTGGTGTTCCTCATTCACAAACCTTACGCACTGAAGTCTACAGCTGACATCCATGAAGGATCTTCTTCCCTTGCCTGATTCCCACAGACTTCCTGAAACTGCATTACTGAACCCATACACCGGGCAGAAAAGCTATGCCTGCATGTGCAAAATAAAGTCTTATTAAATCATTAGTCACACAGAGCTTTAGGATGTGGCAGAACAACATAACTTATTTGTAGCTGTTCCATAACTGGACCTTGCCTGCGATCCAGAGATGACACTTGGGGTCAGTGCTGGATTGGCCAATTTCTTCCATGCACAGCCCAGGGGCCTCACAATGCTGAACACAGCCCATGGCAGAGAAGAAGAACCACCCCACCACGTTCCCTTCGAGGGGCTCAGACAGCACCCCCTGACACACCTGCCCATGGGATTGGAGTACAAGGACTCTTCTTAAATGTACTTGTGATTCGTGGTCAGTCTATCTTTACTTCCCTCATCTGCATAGAATTATTGCCCCTTTCAAATTTGAAACTTGGTACATTTTATTTCAAGATGACTTTACAAGGCCTTCTATGTGATATTCATTTCAACAGCTCCCTAATATTGCACAACAGTCATATGATCCAGTGTGTGTGTTTTATGAGACAGACATGGCACATGAAAATTAAAAACAGGTTCCTTGTCTGGAATACAGAGAGGGACTGGAGGGGAAAAAGGAAAAAAACAATGAGAGTGTGCGCCCAGAGACCAGGGTGGAGGGAAAAGGGGAGGAAAAAACAGGATGAGACGTCAGAGCCGTGTCATCCTGCCCAGAGTGAAAACAGCTTTCATCAGTATGAAAGACAATTAATTTGCATAAATTTACTGCACAACACAATTGAACTGTGCTGCTGCATTACAGGACTGGCAGTAAGGATTGCTATGTCTATAGTCTATATGCTTACAGTCATTTATCAATAATTTACAATATTTCCTTCTGCAAGCATGAACTTTGTAATTGCCCTTGCATTTCAAATGACATTTTCTGAAGGTATTACACTCAAGGACAGATACAGCGAATCAGGTTTTAAATACACAGGATTTAAAGTTTATTGTATAAACCATAATCTAAGCCCTCAGTAAGAACAAGGAAGTATTTCCTATGGTCAAGGGCATCCTTCTACATGTTCTGCTAATCATGGAGTATTCAGAGGTATTTCAAATATCTCAGCACTGATTTGAGTGCATCTCTCATTCAGACTCACTCTCCAGACTGCATGACTGAACAATTTACAAGATCACCAGAAGTTGCAGTCATTTTGGTCTGTTTAACTTTGAATATATTTTTATTGCCATGTATACATCATGTACTATACCAGGAACAGCACAGGCAGAGCAGAACATCTCTGCTCAGGAAGAGTGCACAGCAGATGTAGTCTCTGAGCTTTGCAGAGGTCACAGCAGGAAAAATCACTTTTACTTTGTCTGGCCTGACGTTATGGGCTGAGACAAAGAGGTTCTCTCTTTTAACCAAGTGTACTTCCTTGGTCAAAGGGTTATAAAATGGGTAATTTTACAAAGTTAGGTAACACAGCAGGTGTTATATTTACAGCTATGTGAGCATGAACAGAAAGACCTGAGGTAATCAAATCTCATGCTTGAAGGATAAGAGGATTCATAAGATGATCACCAGCTGAGATCAGGATTTATCCCACACCCCTTAGATACCGAGCAATCAGCCAGGTGCAAATGTCTTTTTCTCTGTTTTCCAGTTTCTCTTTCTTCAAGGCATCCTCTGCTGGAGGTCAAATAGAGAACAAGATGATGGTCAAGGTCCATATGTTTTACCCATGTAAGCAAAATGCAGATGAGACTCAAATATCTCAGCACACACAAGTAATGGGGAGACAAGCCTGGACTAGCAAAAATGCTTGTACTTCTCCCTGTATCTCAAACACATACCACAGGCTTACACAAAACCAAAAGCACTCCTCCAAACATGTGAATGATTCACTTTTGCTGCCTCTCTCATTGGTAATATCCCCAGACAGAGTTAGCAACATTCCTGAGGTAAACATATGTTCCATTGTATGGTGATAGACTGTTTCTCGAATAACTTCACCTCTGTGGGATCTTTTGGAACATGTAATTTTAAATTAATACCATCACAACCATATGTGGCTTTTGACAACCTCTCTTGAAAAAAAACATTTTTCAACATAGATGTTGATTTTATGGGGAACTGAGTGCCAAGAAACAAATAAGTACAAAAAATATATAGCAAAAGAACAAAAACATTTCCTTTGAGTGAGAAAAGCCATTGGAAAAGAACACCTAAGAGCAATTTTTATAACTTCTGTTCCACAGGCTGCTCAGGACATGCAATACACAAACATCAATTGGCTCAGCCTGTATATGCAGGCTGTGGCTGTGCAACTGTGGTTGCAAGGGAATATTTACACCAGTAAGCAACCATTGCTGTGCCTGTTGAGTCTCTCTGCATATAGAAATGTATAAAAAATATCAAGTACCATAAGAAGTATCCAATCATTGTGAATTTTTAAACTGCCTTTCTCTGCTTTGCAGCTTCTTTTTTTAACAGCTTTACTGAGCTACTTATGTTTATTTCTTTTAATATTAAAAAAAAAGGCCAAGGTCAGCAATCTGCTTGTCAAAGGTATGCTATTTAAAGGCTAAAAAAGGAGAAAAGCAAATAGGAGTCATAATATGCAATAGTACCCTTCAGCCAAATCCAACTGCTACCAATATGAAAGGAACTGTCATCATGAACTTCAAACAGGACTAAAAATCATATCAAAAACTCTGGTTAAAAAAGCAACCTTCAGACAGTGAGAGAGCAGGGGAACTGATGGTATGAACAGGAAAAAATACAAATAAATTGACTTAATTGAATCTACATTCATTGACAACCAAGATCAGGACTAAACTGATTGCATCATGCTCTCCACTGCTGCTAGTGCCAAATATCACAGGGGAGCAGTCTCAATCCAATCTAAAGTAAACGACAGTGAAATAAAGGCAATAATGGATTTTCTTCATTGTACTATGCAAAGATGACCAAAAAGGCCCCAAGATAATATTAATTCTGTGGGCTTAAAAAGAAAAATCCTTATAAGGTTTGGAATTTATTTGGGGTTTTTTAAAAACAAAATAATTTGGAAAATTGTTTGTTTGAGCCAATCTTTTAGAGAACTTGTTAAAGGACTTGAAAGTAACATTTCCAGCCAATGCTACTTGTATTTCATATTGCTCACATCCCTGCAAAAACACTCTTGGTTTTCTTTCAGACAGGTTCCCATTTTAGTTGTCTTGAAGGATTCTAAAATTATCACCAAGTAAACTGGACTTGTTCTTGTGTGCATATAACCTTCCACATTTATATCTGACCCTCACAAAAACCATGAAATCGGATTAACTTTGTGCTTAAATGTAGGCAAGGGTAAATATAATGTTGTCTGTCTTACCAAAAAATAAAAGAGAGGTGTGAGGGATAGACAGTGACCACTTTTGTCACCCCTACATGTTACCAGATAAATCCATTCTGATTCACCAGAACTTTGGTAAAATGAAATAACCTTGTTTCTCACCACTGGAATACCATGAGGATTTACTCATGGTGTCAATGCCAGCATGTTCTGCTATCTGTCCAGTAGAGCCAAACATAATCACTGTCCTGCCTTTTTTGTACAGTCTCTACAAAATAATTCAGAGATGGCCAGGGTCTGTGTCCTCAATCCAAAATCTGAAATCTAAACATTAAGAGGTGGCTGGCACAGAAAATTTGTAGGGATGCACTTTAAACATTGTGAAACCTTCAACAACTCACACCCATCTCCTGCCCATACTATTGAGGGGTGTGCAAGGAAACTGGACCCAGAGAAAAATCAAGGATATAGGTATTATTCACACTTTATAAGAGGATCAGTACAGCAGTGGCCAACACTATCTTACCTTTCTTTTATGTTTAGAAGGGAGAGAATGAAACACTCGATAAAGATAATATATACTAACTGTGAGGAATGCATGCTGTTTTTAGGGGTTTCATTTTCTACTAAGATCTCTGAATTTTACAGTTGGGAATAGCAGCCTGAGCCATAGCTTTTTTTATATGCTGAACAAGCATCTTAAATATCTGATATACATTTTGATTATGTCAAACTGTTCCAGACATGAAAAGACCATGGCTTGCTTTGTGCTATACAGCAAAGGCCACAATCATTTATACGATCTGGACCCTCAGCAAAAGAAATCCAAAACAGATTTCACTTGGTAGAATATGAACAATATGTTTCCTATATTACAGAAAATGTAGCTGCCTTTATATGCAACACTCCTCTCATCTTGGAGGAACTTACAACTGTACTTTATATTTCAGTGGGGGGATATCAGAGAAATTCTGCAGGTTTAGTGCAGTTGCTGTGGAATTATACTGCTCTAAAATGAATAGGGATTTTGCTTATGAATACACAGCACTCTATTAAAAATATCTTTTAACATCTGTATAATCAGGCAGCACTTTCACCATCACCTGGCACATGCCCCCTAATACATTTCACGTTATTCAGCTCATCAGCTCTGGAAGAATTAATTGAAAAGATAGCCCTGAGATGTGAACCAGCACACCAGCTTAACCAAATGCAGGGTTAAACCACAGGGCATCTCTGGCTCATTCACAATGATGATCCTCATTTATACCTTCTGTCAGCTGGAAATAAAGAAACACTTCATATCTTGAGGCTACAGTCAGGCATGACTACAGGATAATTTGTCTCTTTACTGTCTGATATCCACAGCAGCATGAGATACTAGGGAACTGGGCAGCTTTTTTTTTTTTTTCCTATTTATTTCCTGCTTCCTTTTTAACAACCTTCCTGGGGTAGGGAAGAAAAAATTAAAACTCCTCATCATCTGGAATCTCATAGAAAAGGAGCCAGTGCTTTAGGGATCACATTTGTGACACCCTCCTCTCAACTGCAGCCTGGAATCTCACACTTCTCCCCACCCCACGTGTGACAGGGACCAACAAACCCCACACAAAAGTCATAAAGAAAGGTACTGAGCTCTCATCCAAGGGTCCAATCATACTGCCAGGAACTATTGTGTTAGCCAATATTTGCATGTTTTAATTGCACTTTCTTGGCCTTTAAAGCTACAATGGAAAACAGGCAGCAGCTTGTTTTTAGTGGGTGCCAACTTCAGAGAAAGCAGTGAAGGACATTTGCTCGTTTCACACCCCGGGTCCAATTTAGCACGCCTGCATTTTTGCATAGTCATGCTCTTAGAAGAAGAAAGCACTTATTTTTAAAAAAATCAAGTCTCTCTTTCTTGAAAAGACAGCAAGGCTTTCTCTCATGTACTGGGAAATGTCATTCTTTGTCTATGCAGTTATATAAAAAACAAACAATAAACAATGAACTTGAAGCAGAGAAGTCAATTATTGTCCAAATGACTTAATCCTTTGCAGTTGTCCTTCATGTAATAAACAGATTTTATTTCTATCCTATACACTGTTTAAAGGCACTGCTTTATAAGGGATGTTCTAAAACACACCACATAACCATTGTTGTAACTTGTATGTTGTTTTTTGGTTTCCCTTCTGAGAAAAGGTAATGCTGCCTTGCAAAGACAGATAAGATGGGACAGAACTGATTCACTCTCCATCAAAGGATTAGTGACTTAAACCTCCCCAATTTCCAGTCTGTCCATGTGTATAATGGGGCAGCTTGGGCCAGGATTGTGAGGAGGATTAACTAAGTGGCACTGAAAGGCTTTGAGATCTGCTCAGTAAAAATGATTTCTATAAAAGTGCATGTGCATAAAGTACTAATTGATGCCAGCTGGCCTTTCATCCTGGGCAGCAAAAACAGCTTCTTACCACACACATTTCCTTTAGTGAGCACCAGTGGCATATTTTTTAATTATTATTATTTCTAAATTCCTGGGGTTTGCCTTAAAACATACAAACCATTTGATTTTCAGGAATTCTCCATTAGGAAATTGATACAGCAATGTATTTCAGAAATTACCTTGATTAACCTTGCACAGGCAGTAAGTGTAAACATTTTAACACCTTTCAAACTGAGAAATGAGCCCTGTTTGCAGTGCACAATTCTAGATTCAGCAATTTGCATCTTGGAGCCTGCAGCGCCCTGTTCATTTCCTAGAAAAACCTGACAATCAATTTACAATGGCCCCTGAAATGAAGCAGAAAGCCGCTGTTCCTGGACTGGCCTTATCTGACAAGCCAGCATCAAATGAAGACACATAAGTAATTATTTTTCATTTCCCCTCTGTGCTGCAAACAACTGTGTTTTCTGGAGCCCCTCCTTCAGCTGCAGAAACTTGGAAATGCTCCACCTGCTTATGTTTGCTGATAGACGCCAGAGGAATTTTCACTTCATCTGTTTCACAGATGCTCAGACTCTTTTCTCAAGACACATCATACAAAAATGTCTCCAAAATAATTAGCAGGATTTTAGTGGGCATGACTGTGTGGCTGCACGTAAAGGAAAGCTCAGACAGCTCTTAAGAAATCGAAGCTCTGGTATGAGTGTCTGGGACCTTAACAGCATTCATTTAAATCTTCCTGCTTGACACATTTATAGTTTTTCATGTAGTCAAAAGGGCAAAGGGGTTGGTATGCAGAAAACTGCTACAATGTGAGAAACATCATGAACTTCTATAACCTCTTGTACTTATACTGACATGAAAGTAATAGCCAGCAGAGAACAAACATGCAATCTAATTCAAAGAGGGGGGAAAATTATGCAAAGATCTCTGTAATCATTGTCTCTATGTCTCACTTCAAAATAAAATTCACTCCCTTACTCAGGAGCTACCTGAATAAAAATAGTCCTATGAAATGTGTTGCAATATTATCACATTCAATTGAAAGATGCCCCTCATTTGGCCATTTACCTGGCAGTGCACTCATCAAGCAGGGCTCTGGACCATCCCAAGCCTCCTCCTCCCTGCTCCTCACCATCCCCAGCAAGGCCCCCATAGGGCAGCAGAGCCACAGGCAGCACATGAGGGCTGGACTGCAAAAGGAGGGCACACTAACAAATCTAAAGAGACAGCAAGAATGCCTTGTGATAGTTCACAAGGCTCACGCTACCACGTCCAGGGGATAAATTACCTAAACATCTCTGGTTGCACACTAGACTCCCTGAGAATCCTCTGGGGCCACAGTGAAGGACTCAAATTGCAACCCTTTCATCCAAAATGACAGGAATTTAATTTCCATTGCATAAACTCTTGTTCAGAATATTTCAAAGGGCCACAAGTCACCAATGTCTCGTTTCAGGCCTATTGTCACATGCAAGTGTCCTTAAAATGGACAGGAAGGGGGATCTAAGGAATGGCAAGGCTGGGATGGCCAACCCTCCACCCAGAGAGCTTTTGCTTTCTTTTCTTTCTCTTTGGACATAGGAAGGGCTTATTCCCGTTGGCTTAGGTTATTATTGTGACAAAGGCTCCAAAAAGCTGCAGGTGTCCTCCCTGCCCACAGGCACAGGGAGCTGCCCAGTTCAGGGATGGTGAGACACCGGGAAAGCACACAGGAGCCTTGGGACTGCCCCAGGGCTCGGGGCACTGCCCATGGCTGGGGACACTGCCCCATGGCTGGGGCACTGCCCCATGGCTGGGGGCACTGCCAGGGCCAGGGCCAGAATCCCGAGTCAGAGAGCAGAGCCTAAAAGGGCCCTCAAAGCCCAGGACAAAGCCAGACATGTCCTCATTCTCCTCTGCACCCACCTGGTACACACAAAAACCATCTCTACTCTGCTCACAATGGCCAGCAGCCACCAAGGAACAGCAGATACTCTCCCTGCAGCCCTGAACCAGAGCCCAGGGGATGGCTCTGGGAGGAGACAGCCATGCTGGGCCTGGGGCAGCCCGTGACCAACAGGAGTAGTGATCATCCCAGGGAGGTACACGGAGATCCCAAATCTGTGGCTTGATCAATTCCTACTTTTTTATTTATCTATTTAACCCAGGCTCACTTGCTTGTGACAGTGCCACACACAGAAACTGAAAAGCTGACACAACTGCAGCTGCTGAGCAGAATCAGGACACAGAGATCCCACCATGTGTCTTCCTGTCCATCTTTTATTTAGTGGCCCACAAACTGAACAATTTTTTAAAAGGCCACATTTTCACCTTAGGTAAACATGCCCAAGAGCATGTGGACCACCACAGCAGCATGAGGCAGTCATGCCCATGGAGTCGGGGCTGGGCAGGCAGCCAGGCCAGCGAGTTCCTTGGGGAACCTGTGCCCATTGAAAGAAGCTCCATGAGAGGATCACCCTGCCAAATATGCCCAGTGCCTGCTGGGGTGCACTCAGGGCCTGCCGGGAGCTGGGACGCACAGAACACAGCAGGGGCTGTCTCTGGGATGTGCCTCCCGCTGCAGCCCACCTTATACCCCTGCAGGGCACAGCTACAGCCCACACCAGTCCCTTGCTTTGGGACAAGGGCCACCATGAAGACACAAACTGTCTGCATAAAACTGACAACATTCAACAAAACCCTTTATACGGGTAAGGAAAGTCTTGCAGAACAAAAACCTTAGAGCAGTTCATCAGTAAGTCACTGGTAATTAAAGTCATTCAGTTTATCCTCACTATAAGGAAGTGCTGTAAATGGTTCCAAACTTAAATTACATATACAACGTATTTCTTAAATGTATATAAATTTTCCCATTTGGGAATGCAGAGTGACACAATTTATTTGGCCTTATATGAAAGCCTGCAAATGCAACCCAAGGCAAAGCTCTGGAGTGAAAACACACCTTTCTTTAGATTACCATTACACTGTTTCATAAAAGTCATTTCATGAATTACTTAATATTTTTAATGTTTCTGCCTAATCACAAATGACAAACAGTACTGGTTCCCATAGGCTGTATTCAATTACTTTGATTTTATTAACAGACTGCTTTCAATCAATAGGAACTCCAAGCCACATGTCAAACTAGAATGCCAGATTCTGAAATGCTGTAACTTAGCATGGCAGTTCAGTCAAAGGCAGTATGCCAATTTATATCATAGCAAAGCCAACCCAAAAACTGCATCTCATTAATGATAATTCCCATGGGGATTCTGGCCACTGTGGTTACAAACAGCTGACAAAGCTGAAATGTATTATTGCACTATTTGTAAGAATGAGTCAGACATCAGCACAGGGGAATTACTCCCAGCCTACAGATAATTCAGTAAAAAAGCAG
Source organism: Cisticola juncidis (assembly GCA_013400215.1). Classification (NCBI taxonomy): domain Eukaryota; kingdom Metazoa; phylum Chordata; class Aves; order Passeriformes; family Cisticolidae; genus Cisticola; species Cisticola juncidis. The sequence goes on from VXBR01010920.1 coordinate 3,436,858, forward strand.
CTTTCATAAAGAACTGAAAACCAGTTTGGTTTTCTGTTCATCCCATTCCAGAGAACACTCAGAATCAATTTCAATTATATTCTCAAAATAATCACAACACACATATATTATCTTGTTTTCTATTTTCCTTATTATCTCTCCCAACTGTACCAGTCTTTAGGAAGATCTTTCTCTAATCTTGGAGATATTAATTTAAATCTGTTTCTGACTTGAAACTTGCTTTCCCTCATTTAAAAAATAAATTGCGGCATGGGGGGACCCACAACAGACACTGAAATAAAACAAATCCCCAAGGGTGAAAAAAATCCCATCAAATAACTACTCATTGACAAATCCTTCTCAGCAAACAGTTCAATGAATCTCCAGTGAACTTCATAAAGTACACTTATAAAGATTCTTTCAACTTGTTCATCTTCCAAAATTCGCTCATTTAAGTAGTGTCCTTCTACTTTAAATGTTTCTGTATGGGCATCTATTAAATGTAAGGTTATCTGCATCTCAAGTTTGGGATTATAAAGTCAGGTCACTGCCATGCCATCTAAATCTTGAGAGTACTTTAATCAAAAGATCGTGTCATCATGGCCTAGCTGATTAATTCAGTAATTCTTTTTCCTCAGTGTGCTATGCTCTAGCACTCAGAATGCAATCCTAGACTCTAACAGGCAAATAAACATCAGCTTCCAAAAACGGATGGACCACAACCTCAGTGGGTATTCTGTTTCAATAAAGTTAACAGCGTACTACCAATTGAACATTAGTTTTTCATTCACTGATAAAACCTGATAAACTTAATTCCAAATTTACATTGCTGTGAAATTCAGTATTTTACTTCTGTGGCAATATGTATCATTTAATAGGATCTTGCTGTGAAATTACTATAGGTGAATACCAGAGATTCTTGGGTTAGTAATACAAGGGAAGTTCTTAACTTAGAAGTACTTATTTTCCAAACTAGACTGTAAATTTTAAACTTGATCTGTCTCCTTTCTCAGAGAAAAAAATAAACAGAAATAGAACACCCTCATACTTCTGTTGCACCTGTTATCCCTATACAACTTAGAGTCCCAGAGAAGAAAGCTTACTGAATTACCATCAGCCTCAAGTCAAATATTCACAAGAGTTTACAATAAAGGTAATTGATCTGCAATAGATACCATGCATGAGGACTTAAAGTTGCCCAGAAGCATTGTGATGGTTATTGTTACAAACTTTTAATTAACAATGGAAAGAAACCAATTTTTAATAAAATAAATCAAAAAAGTTATTAGTCTCAGACACTGACATCCAAATCCTGCAATAGAAACTTTTCTTTGTCTTCTGAGCTAATATATTTATACATCACACTGCATTACAGAATATATCACAACAGCACAAGGAGAACAGGATTACCTCTGGAACTAACAGAAACAGAGGTGGTACAAAGGACCTTGCTTTCTCTCATGACATAAAGCATTTTGGATTGCACCATTAATCTACATTCTGGCAGCCTGTGCACCTATGGGCTTGGCCACTGGCACCTCATCTGCAGGAGAACAGATCAGTAAATCCAATTTCAGCCCCTGTGCTTGCCAGTGTCATTTGCTCCAGTGGGAAGCTCTCAGCACACAGGACTGGCCCCAAAATAAGTACTGCTGGGTTTGAGCACAGTACAGCTGTAACCAGAGATTACAAATTCCCAAGAAGGCTCCTGTTGGCTCAAACTAGTGTGAGCAGTGGGTACCCAGTGCCAAATGCAAATTTTGCAGTATTCTAATGGAAATCAAAGAAACAATATCCATGGCTTCAGGGGAAGAGCCGCACAGAATACCTTCACAGAATAAGCACACATGCCTTTGTTGTGAAAAAGCACATCTGAAAAGATCTGCCAGCACCTCTCCCGGCACATTTCATGCTGCTGAGTGGGGAGCTGCCCATTGCAACAATACAACCGCAGAACCAGAAGTTTTCTGATTCTGTTAAAGAATAACTTCATGTGCTAGGAAGAAAGGCTGCCTGCTCCTCCTGAGAGCCAGCTCACAGCAGGGTCCCTCATGCCCCCAGGGCCATGGAGAGGCAGCAGCTCCCTGTGCTCTCCAGCAACACAAACCACAGCTCCATCCTTACGTTTGCAACAGCCACACCAAGATGGAAACATTTCTCAAGGACACACTAGAACAAAACAATTGACAGTGACTGCAGCATCTGCTCAGCGTAGCCAACATAATAAATTTCCATCTCATTTAAATTTTTATATGTCTAAAGCTATTAGGTCTTAGATATTTGAACTTTAATTATTATGGAAGCAATTAGCTCTATGACCAGAAGGCTTTGCCTGAACAATTGCAATGAGCACAATATTTTCTACAGCATAAAAATTAAATACCCTGACACATCTGTAGCTATCTGAGACCTTGCAACTGCGACTGTGCCTCACACTGGTGTCCTGGCTTTGTGCCAGACTGCAAAAGCTGGAACTTACTGGCATAAGCTATATGATATTGTATATATGTGTAACTGAAGATTATCTCCTAAGGTATTCTGTAAATTTGGAATTTCAAAATTTAAGTATTTCCTGCGGAGCAGAGATTAAATTGTTTTGCAATTTAAATATTCTTTCAGAGAAAACTATTTTGGTACGTTATCTCCTACAAAGACAGCTATAATTAAACAACAGCTCCAAGTACCCTGAAAAGTGGTATTTCTAAAACTGACAAAACAACTTACATTTGTGTTTCAAGATACAGAAGTATTCTGTGGAGCTTTGTGCATCAAAGGAATTTCATTAATATATATTGCTTTTTAGTACTTCCATTCAATGCATTACTACTTAGTAGAAGTATGCATTTTAATTCTCATCATCTTTTTCAGTTTTCCCCTTGTGTATTTTATCCACAGTACAGTGAGCCCACACGGCTTTCCCTGAGCTCTGGTGAGCTGATCTGACCTCTGCAAACAGGGCTGCTGGCAGAGAATGGCAGCTGAGCAGCAGGGGACAACAAAGCTCTTTTAGAAGGGGCTTGGGGATCTTTCTGGTTCAGGAATACTACAGAAGTACAAATCACCCTAAGAGTGACTGAGCATTCACCTGCACACAGTGTCTGGACCCCTCAGTACCTCACAAGCTTCCCTTTGCTTTTGCAAGTAAGGGTGGAAATTCAGGAATGGACAGTGCTTGCTCTTAAACAAAGTCACAAAACAAAGAACATTTTTAATTCCTATACTTTGGCATTTTACACAGTGGTCTTTGAATGCCAATCACTATCTCTGCCATAACTGAATGAAATATAAACTGTTTAGTGCCTTGTTGTACACTAAGAGGTTTGATTTAGATGACTTCTGCTGATAAATACCATTTACTAACAAAATCAAGGGGCAGTGACTTCCAATTCAAGCTTTTGTTGAAACAAAGACATGAAATGAAACAAATAATGTCAAAGCTCTGAACCCAAAGAAAGTTCTACATTCCAACCAAAGGGATTTCTGTTTAAGTTATAAACATTTTCCCAGGTTCCATACCATGTACTGTCACCCACTTTCTTCACTGAGACCCAATGCATCCACTAGAAGGGCAGAACTACAGCAGTACGAAGAAATGTAATGTACACAATTGTTGTGCAAGTGATAAGTGTACCAAGTGTACCAGTGCTCTCCTCCCAAGGTGGTGGTCTTGTTCTTTTCATGTAGCTCTTCAAAATTATTTGAGAGACACTTTCTCGGTGAAAATCCAAAAGGAAACTGAAATAGGCAAAACTGACTTCCTTTACTTAACATACATATATTCAGAGCAAGGTTGGTCCACTATACACAGAAAATAAACTTCTTCTATGAAGAAAACTTTCTTCTATGAAGGTAGTTAAAGCAGAAATATGAAGCTTACTGCAATATATGACCATTTTTAGATGGGATGTAAGAACTTCCTGAATAACAAGATGCCCTTTACTTGAACCGTGGCTTGAAAAATGTCACCAGTGCAAATGCTAAGGAAAAAGCAAATACCACCAACATATCTGACAGGACATAAGACATAACTTCCCCTGCTCTCAGTATACATTATTCTTACAATGCCACTTTAGCAATAAGCAAATAAAGTTATGCCAAAATACATCCAACACAGCAAAACTGAACACTGCAGAAGATACTATTTAAAGCAGGCTCAGTTAAAGATTAATTCAATTGCTTTACCCAATTTATATTCTCCACCTAAGACTCCTGGACATCAGGAAATGAAGCATTACAGCGCTTTAACAACTTTCTGCACTTGCATCTACCCTTCATGTTTCTATTAGATCCTCTGCACTCATTTAAAGTATAAATTCTCACTGACATAAATGGGTTTTCCATGCATGTAATTAAAAAAATCATATGCAAGAGAGACTCTTTCCTAAGCTGAGAGCGGGCAGTGTCAAATACCCTGCAGTGAGTGCTGCCTGAGGGCTGCTGCATCCAGCACAGCTCATCCCACCCTGCTCTCAGCACAGCCCACAGTGAAACTCAGCAGCTCCACAGGTACAAGGCAGGACCTGGCCATAAAGGCTTGTTTTAAAACAGAAATGACACACAACTCTCCATTTTCAATGTTAAAACAAGATTCAGCCAACAAAGTCATGTTTCAAGGTTTCTGCAAGCAGTTTACTCTTCCACAACTTCAGGATTCATCTTTTTCTTTTTTTTTCTTCTATTTCTATAACACTAAACAAATAAAAATAAAAAACATACTTCATGTTTATATAGCATGCTTGTTGGTTATTAGTTTATTTGATGCACGTCACCTTTGGAAAACACATCACTAAAGCCTCTACAACTCTCACCAACCAGCACTTTATCTATATCTAAATATAGTGAAGCTACTAAGTTTTGCCCCATGCAAGAAGTCATGTGTGTCCTTTTGGTTAACTTTATGAGGGGAGAAAGAAGCAGGAAAACAACCTCTCAGCCCACAATACAAAATAAGTAATGCTTAAGGATAATAGTAGAAGGCCTTTAATAAAGCAAGAAGAAGAAAACCCTCTGTGCATCTAACCCAGATGAAACATGATGGGACATAGCAGGCTGGGGAGTGATGGTACAATTAGCTTTTCTCACTGGTTTAATTTGTTTCTTTATTAAAGTTAATGGTCATCTTAATATTACAGGCCTACCAAATGGTAATGAAGACCAGGCAGCTAGTGTGACTTATATTTACAGCTGCACTCAAAACAATCATCCTTGGTCATTCTATAGATGCAAAGAGAGCACTTTTATTGAGTTTTATAAGTGTAAAGTGAGGTGGTTTTAAGAATAAGTCCAATAATCCAATCAACTATGGTTTCAGTAGCCAAAAGAGCAATAAATGTTCAACAGATTTTTAACTACCTATTTATATCATATGGATTTTACCATCCCAGAGTGACTATGGATGCACTTTCAGCCATTTTGAGTCAAGAGGACACAAAATCAGTAAAGAGTACCTTGGTCTCTGGGCACTGGCATGAGGGACAGTGCTCTTGTTGCATTTTGTCTGATTCAGTACGAAGACACAAATCCAACCCATCACAGTAACACAATTACAGGGCAGCAGAGGGAAACCATTCACCCACGCTCCAACGGCCCAGAGCTAAAACTCAGGCACTGGGGACCAATGCAGGGGAAGAGGAATGAGGCTGAAATTGCCTCCACCAAAACCATGCTGTCTGGGCTGTTTGAAACTGGGAGGATGGCTCATCAATTTAAACATTTTCTAGATGCTGAAGGGGCCCCCAGAGCCAGCAGATGCTGGATCCCTGAATGCTCAAGCAGTAACAGATTTGGCCACCGCAGGCTGAGCTGATTAGGATGGGACACCAGTGGGAGAGGTTGCATACGCCAGAAATACTGGAAAAAACAGCTTAGGAAAGTCTGTTCTACAGGGAAAAAAGTAACATTATAAGTTTTAAAAATGCAATGACCAATAAAAGCAACAACACAGCATTACTAAATTTGCTGTAGAGGCATGCGGGTTAGAGTAAAAATGGGGCATTTTGCAAGTATGTGGTAAGAGACAGATGCAAGGCCTTTGCAATCAAAATTAACAAGGCAGAAAACAAAAAATAGGCAGTAATATCTGAGAAGACATTATTCCTAAATGACTCCCTAACACAAGGAATTAGAATCAGACAGAGGAGGGCAATTTTAAGACAGTTTCTTTTTTTAATATGTATCCCAATGAGAAACATTGTAATTGTAAATTGTACAGGTCATAATTAAATGTCAATCAATCTTACTCTCTATTCATCCTATAAGCTTATTATGAGCTTTCCTGAATGTCCTAGAGTAACTTTGTGATGCTGAATTGTATCCCCATTTGTCTGTTTGGCCCTTGCAGACCAAACTTCAGTCCCTGCTGCACTGATGTACAACTGTTGCTCAAAGCACTGAGATAATTTCACATGCATGAGGATTGATTAGTGGGGCCCACAGGTGATGGAGTCATCTCTAATGGGGAAAGCTGCTTTTGTGAAAAGAAGAAAAATGGGAGAAAGAGAGACAGAGGGGAAAATGAAAACTGTTGGCAGCAGCCAGTGAAGCCAGAAGAGCAGAACAAGGGCAACAGGCTGTGGTTTTGCCAAAGGGACCAGAGCTGCTGCTGGAGGGCAGGCACAGGTCAGGGCGTCTCGGCCACTGCTCAGCTGTCCCAGAAAACACCCCAAATCCAGTTCATAGGTTGGCAAACGTGTATCAGCATCAGGGGTGCCCCAGAGTTACACCAGTCAAGGCTGGTTTCCACCTGCTGGCACTACACTGGTGCCACAGAAGCCCAGCTGTGGCCTTGGCCCCACTGTAATCACCAGCCTGCAGCCAGCTTAGTACAAGAAACACTTTCTTTTTGCTTTGGAAGTGAGTTATTTATCCATTCTGAAAGACCAAACTCCATTTATTTATGTTTCTTCTTGTCTAGTTTTAAATCTCTATCAGTATGTGCAACACTTGGTTTTAAAACACTATCACCCCACAAACACCATTTATATAAATTGTTAAACAACACTTTCATCCATCTTGAATTAAGATACATCATCAGAGAAGGTTCCACATCATACCTTCCACAAAGCCTGAATTAATAAGCTCATCAAATCAATCCAATAAGACAGGCAAGCAATGAGTATCATTCCCGCAAATACCGTATCACTAAAATGTATTTTCCCATTTCATTAAAGCATATTCATAAGAATACAATTATTTGCACTCTTTATGCTCCCCTCAGCCTCCCAGGCTGCTGAGAAAAGCTTGTCCACTGGTGGGAACTGGAGGAATAAGACTGCCTGACCCGGTGCTGATTATTCAGCACTGACTTCACTTTGAAGAGTCTTCCAATAAAAAGCAAAAAAAAATTAAACCTAATATACCTCTTTAAAAATTGCAGACAGCATTTTTAACCTCTGTCCTATTGCATTACTGCACCAGTGCCTGGAAAAGCTACATTAAGAGAGAGAAAGTCATTTAGGCAGCTCCCTTCGTGCCACCACCATGGCTCAAAGGGACAGAAATCAAGAAACATTAGAATCAATATAAGCCAGTTACAACATTAAGGAAGAATAAACCATGCAGAACTTAAACAAAATCTGTTAAAAGGCATGGAGAAAGCAGGCATTTCTGAATGGAGAGTAACTTATTTTCTGGAGATACTCCAGATTTTGTGTTTCCATCTGGTGGTACTTAGTGCTGGGATAAGTGAAAAGGAGACTTCCAGCTCAAACACAGGAGTACCCATTTGACATAAAATACCTACAAGCAGGACAGCCACAGTCTATTTGAAATCCTTAGGATCTGAAGAATGGATACTTTTTTATATACACACATCTAAATCACACTCACACCCGAATGGAAAACATGCCCTACTAAAATAAAATCAAATCAGAACCTGGGACTGAAAGTGTGGTCCAGCTACTAACAGAAGATTTACTCTCACTCTTTTTTGTCATTCCTGAGGAATGGGTGGTTTAGCTCAAGCTGAGACTTGCCACTTACAGGTATACAATCAGCCACTTGGGTTTTTCCATTCTTTATGGCAGCTGCTGACCTTAGCCCTTGTTGATGCAGCACTCATAAATGTCACACCCACTGTAGGGAAGAGGCAGGATGCACCCAGGTCCCCAGTTGTGTCCCAGAGAAATGGCCCAGTGCCCTGCCTCAGCATTCTCAGCTGAAGGAGGACGAGAAGCTGCAGCTCCTTGGGCCAGAGACCTGCTGCCTCCCAGCTACTGCACGCTGCAGTTCAAATAGAGGAACTGATATCCCAGGAAAGCACAGAGCCTGAGCACTTTATTGGACCCAGAAATCCTGGTTTAGGCTGTCTACTGCATGGAGCTGCACCACCCTGATCCTATGGCTGGCGGGCAAAGGAGGGCAAGAAGGAGCCCTTTGGGGACTACAGCCCCCAAGTCAGCCCAGCAGACTGAGCAGCCAGACTCACAAACTCCCAGAGGTGGCACCTAAAGCTCTGTGCTGCAAATCACTGCTAACAGCATCCCTTCCTCCTGCCTAGGGAAATCAGGCCCACGAGTCTAGAAGGGTGGGAAGGACAACACGAACATCAGACCCAAGCAGGCAGGTGTAGACATGCAGTCACAGAAGGAATGAGTCTTAACCCTTCTGTTATAAGTAAAAAATATATTTGAGAAACCACAATGGCAACAAAGTTGCATCAGATGTGGAACTGGACAAGAAAGGAAAGCTCTCTGAATTTGTTCAATTGTTGAATTCCAGATTTGGTGGGAGTTCCCCTAGATTACTTCAAACTAGACATTTCCCTGCTATTCTTAAAACCATCCCATTGAATTACTAAATGATATTAGATCTCAGAAAAAAAAGGGGTTTTTTTCTTCAAAATTCAGTAGCTAACTGCAAATGAAAGCAAAAAGAGAAGCCTGCCTTGTGATGAAAGGATGAGTAAAAAAGCAATTACATCAGAAAACCAATGCCCAGACCTCTAAACAGCAAAGCAATTGCATGTGTCAAGTTCTCATAACAAGATGGTGCCAGCTGAGGCTTATGTTAAAACTGTGCAATAAAATTCGATGTCTGGAGCCTCTGTCAGGCGAATGATGCTATCTCATTAATGGGATTACAGAGAAAAATTGGAGGGATTTCAGTCAAGAGGAATAAAATGATTAAGGATCAAAAAAGCGTGACTCATGAAAGCAAGTAGAAACTGGGTGCTGTGCTCTTGCCTGAAAAGCCCAAGTCTCAGAACCAGACAGACCTGGTGGGACCAGCAACACCACAGCATTTCCTGCCTTACACCCAGAGTAACAGGAATAGATCAGATTCGCCAGGGCAAAAAATCGTATTATAAAATTCTAGCTTTTTTATGGCAATGCTACTATTGTATCAGCCAGCAAAAAAATAATAATTGGAGGAGAAAGTGGACAGGAAAATTAATTATCTATTAAGAGCTGGCAGGAAGAACATATTTAGTCAGGGAAAAAAGTGGGGGGAAAGAAAGAGGTTGTGACTACAGAGACTAGGTAAAATTGAAGCCTTTCAGTTATTAACAGGAGAGGATTTCTGAGCCACAGGAACAACATACACAAAGAATCATCTTCCCAAGGCAGGTACTGAAAATCACAACAGCTGAATCACCTGAAGAGGGCCTGGCCACTACCCCAGAACCATCATAAGACTCCAGGACTGAGAGGAGATAAACTAGCTATAGTGGAAGGGGAGAAGGAAAAACAGTGCAAGAAGGAAAACGGGAGTGTTGTGGTAGCAGATGTTCCCTAGTCAGCACTACTATGTTATACTGCAGGAAAAATAAATGAATAAATAAAAGAGACCTAAATATAGAATGAGATTCTCTTCACTGAAGAGTTCAACATCTCTCTGCAATTCTTTCCCAACTGAAGAACAGTAAGTTGAATAAAAAGCTTCATTTAAATTCTATACACATTCACAAAGATAAACTGATTTCAGAAGGCATTATTACGCCTGACCTCTCTCACTGGGGGTGAAAGCCAGATTTGTGAACCATTTTGATCATAGCTAATATTCCCTAAAAATTCATTAGCTGTCAGCATAAAGGACAAAAAGCATCACCATGGAAGAGCAGATGCTGCAAGTTACCATATAAAGCATATTAGGGTCGCTTCCCCTGGATTCCTCTGCATCAGCACAGGGTGATGCAGCTCTGCTTCAACACCCAGCAGCAGAGTCCTGCTCCTGCTGCTGTGACAGGCAAAGAGTCAAACACTTGGGAAGTGACACTTCCCTGGAAGAAATGTTGCTGAGGAAGTGTCAGGCCTAGAGGTGCCCAAGTACAGCATGCCAAGAGAAGCAGGGGAAAGCAATTTCCTCCCACCCCACCTCACTCACAGCAGATCCCCCAGCAGGGCAGGAGTGTGTGTGCACGTGTTTGGGTACACACTGTGGCAGGGAAGAGGTTTAGGACATTTAATTGCACTTTGGATCTTATCCAGCACACACAGCATCACACAAAGGCTCTCCTGGAGTTAACACTTTGCAGGGGAGTCTGAAGCCCAGTTCTCTCCATTTCCATGAAGACCTTCAAGGGCAGGATGCTCCCTACAACTGGCAGCCAGGCTGGGTGAAGGAGAATCAGTGCCTAGCCCCAGCTGGCAGCACAGGCCAGACTGGTACCCAGCTCAGTCTGCAAGGCTGCCCACGGCCCTGCAAGGCCAGGCAAGCTCTGTGATCAAGGAAAATGACTCCAAGAAAAGATGCCAACAGAGTAGATTTGTTTCCTATTTTTATATGGTTTCTTACCACAGAAGAATACACTCAAGGCTCTTAAGCCATTAAACTTTTAAAAAGAGGAATAGACTTTGCAGAAGCTCTGCTTTGATGTAACTGGGCAAATTGATCTTGATTCTTAACCAAATCAAGACATAAGTCTCCTGCCCCTCTTTTTCCTTTTTTATCTTTAAAAACCCAAACAAACAAAGAAAAAAAAAGAAAAACCACAACCAAACTAACCTCAAATTTTAAGCTGCAACACTAGACCTCACAGAAGTAATGTCTGTGTTTACAACCAGCAGTTCATCATAGGCTATCAGAAATCCTCCACAGTTTGCATCATGACATGTAACCCAACCTTTTCCTCCTGAAGCCCAAAATTTCTGGTCAGAAATGCTCAATGATTTTTTGATTCAAAAACTTTATAGTAATAGTAGCAGTTAATGGAATTTCCAGAACCGTGTTGGCTGCTTAGGGCTCTTTAGAGTTGTCACAATCACACAGGACACTTCCACAGTGGTCTCACTCCCTCAGTTTGCACTTCTGAGTACCTTGCATCCAGTGTGAGTCCGGGTCTTCATGAGGGGCGTTGTGGTGCACAGCTCAATGGCTTCTGGCTCATGGAAGATCACTGTCGGGAGAGGCTCTTTACGCAGAGTTAGGACATTCAGCTTAGTCTTTAACATGGTCTGAAAGTGCTAAACAGAAAAAGAAAACAAATTACCTCCAGTTCTAGTGCAGATAAATGAGAGTTACTAATTGGATGTGTCTGCATGTTTCACTTTTTGTTCAATGCCTCACAAGCTTTCCTGGTGAGAGTTAACAAGTTCTAAGAGTTGAGAACATTCATTACTATCAGCAATGTGTAGACTATTTTTAATTAAAAAAGATATACACACACAAAGTGAAATGATTCATTACAATTCACATTTGTTCCACAAAGGGTCTAAATTCAACCTCTGACCATTTGCAAGTATATAATAAAGCTGTTCATGTACCCAGTTCCTCTACTAATGCCCACAGGGAGAAAGAAAAGGGGATCAAAGACCATTAAAAGAACTATGGATTCATCCATCCTTGTTCTCCTTCCTCTGTACTTAAATCTCATCCCACTGACCTTTGTAGATGTTACCATTCCCACTGAGCTGAATCCCTCATTGGTTGCCTTTGTCATGTGGATTTTATATTCTCTTCCTTTGTAAGCAATAGTTCCTGTAGTCTCCAATGTAAATGTCACTCTTGGTACCAATGAACAGATGTCACTCAAAACTTCTCACTTTCTGAAACAGACTCCCCAGGCTTAGGAGAAGAACTGGCCAAGTGGACAGTAAAGTAATCAAATTTAAAGTGTCTCAGCAATTGCTTAGAGTGAGTAAAGTCAATCCTTGAAAGACTTTCAAATCAATTTTGTGGAATCAGGGGAGTCAAGAGAAATTTTTTAACATTTGTAAGTTTCTTTGAACTGACCTTCATTTGAAAAACTGAACAGTTTCACATGCTACTACTTATCTAAGGGAGAAAGAAATGCTGATATGAACCAAATCAAGGTAGTAACATGCCACAGCACTGTCTAGGGAAATATGACTTTATCAAAACTTTGTAAGTTGACTCTTATCAAGCAGCAGGTATTAGACATATGTGTAATGACTCCAGATTACTTTCATGAAAACTAAACTATTTATTCTGACTTTTGATAGGAGATTGTTAACTTGCTTTGCAGCCACCCCTTTTCTCAGTCTCCACTTTACCTCTGCAAGGCAAATAAGCATCACAGGGCTGGCTTGCAGAAAAGGAGATGCTAAGTGATTTCCCAGAACCATGCAAGCTCTATCGGAGCTCGAAAATCAACACAGGTCCTTGTTGTTCAGTCCTCTACTTTAGATGAAGAGAGTCTATTCAACATTTTATTTATACACAGGGGATGAATCAACTATTTAGATGCTATGGTTTTCTATGGATTTTTTGTGGATATGAATGTTCCTTTGAAAATAAACTTGCTACCATATCATAAATACTTTATCCTGTGCCAACTGAAAGCCTGACACAAGTTGATACACTTGTTTAACAGTTTAGTCTTAGTTTGTCAGTTTAGGTCTAATAATTGTTATGTTACTGGAAGTACAGCACTTCAAACACTTAGAAATATGTTCAAGGCATATACACTAACAGTCTGTGAAAACAGTACTTGTTTATCTATTTCACACATGAAGTTACAGCCTGTTAACAGCAATACTTTAGGGCCTCTGTGGTGTCTGTGCAAGCATTCAAGTTTTCATCCCAGTGAAGCGCTCTACTCATACTATTTTTCATCTGCTCATATTACAAGTTACCCCATTCACTCTACCAAACACAGCTCCAGCAAAAAAGTACTCCATTTAAGATGATTATACATTGAAGAATATTCTCTGACATGTTTCTGAAGATAATGGAGCTCTTTGACAGCTAGGATTCCTAAACTGACTGAGAAAACCTACTTCATTCTACCTTTAGGTTGCAATTAACAGCCTTTTGTTTGGATTTTCCCAGGCCTCTCCAGTGCAGTTGTTAGCAGAGACTGAAGAGCAGGTAAAAAGCCGTGGTGAGTACAAAGCAAGAGGAAGGTTTGAGATGCTGCATCTGAAGGAGCAGCACTGACCATCAGCTGCAGTGCTGGGCTTGCTGCTCCCACTGACTCGCTGCTGTCTGCTACAGCTTGACTGGCTTTTGTCTACAGGCTCTAGGCCTGCTAACCTGCTGCTGAGGTTGTTTCTGGAAGAGAAAATATGCAGAAGGCAAAGGGTGCTGGAGCTCCGGCCCAGCCATGCACAGGTCACAGTGATGTCCCCTGTGAATGATCTCTTTCCAAGCCTGGGGAAATGCTGTCTCCAGGGCTTTCTGCTGCTGTCTTGTGGATGCAGGGGGTGGGAGAGGAAGGCAGAGATGGAAGAATGTACTATTAAGTTGTACTATTTTCAAAGTCAAAAGTCAGAGCCAATTTTGGATCAACAGAGATAATGGTTGTGAAATAATCAGGTTGAAGAACCTATCCTAGCATTTAACTTTTCCCTCCCTTGAGTGCTGAAAGAGCTCTATTTCCATCAATTATCTGTTTAGAGGATTTCTCCAGTAAAGAATGGTGCTTCCATTACAAAACAGATGTAAAAAACTCCATTTAGCCCTCCTGAGCAGTGAACTTGGGCCTACAAAATGATTCTTCTCCTCTGCTGACATCTCTATAAACTTCAATGGGACTGCTGACAGAAAGGGCACAATTTCACCAAAATGAAGAAAACTACAGCAATGATCTATCTTTTTCTTTCATAACAACCACATATACAATCTTAAACAAGGAAAAGCCTACTCTGTGCCTTACAAAGGCAATTCAATACTTGTATGAGCAGCAAGTTGGAGAGGTTGGGTGCCAAAAACACGAGAGCACAATTGGCAGCAAACAGCTGATTAGTTGCCAGAGAAGTGCAGAAAGGATTGGGGGTGGATGCAGAATTAGCCTTTGCTTTGGCCCACAGGGCTGATGCAGACCATGCTGTGCTCCCTGCACAGTCATGTGATGGCTGCCATAAGAAAATCACATCTCTGCCAACAGACATCACACAGGGAGCCCCCAAAAAAGCACATTATTTAAACACATGCCTAACTTCCACTATGTGAGCAGTCACAGTAAAGCACACGTGGGTAGTCAATGGGATTATTCATGTGCTTTAAGCCAAGAACAGGGTAAAGTGCTTTGCTGAACCCATTTCTTGGGTTTCCACTCCAAACTGGCATCTCCTGCAGAAACTGTTGGCAAAAGCTGACCTATAACAGTAGCCAACCTATTTTTTGAGAAGAGGTATTCACTCTCCACTGCTGTGAACTCAAAATATTTCTTTAAAGTGTTTTAAGTTCACAAAGTTCTTGAAAAGCATGATTTTGGCAATCCAGTGAATAAAGTTTCAGGGAACATTATACCATTCACATTTCATGTGCCAGAACCACTAGGTTAATTTGATGGCTCTTATACTGAAATTCATCATCAGAAGATATTCTTAGCTGGCATGATTATACCAACAGCTCAAAACTACACCTCACTCATTCTTTATCCATTTAGATGGTGCTACTGATATGACTTTATATTTGGAAGAAATGCAAGGAGTAACATAACAGTAAGAAATTGGCAGTAAGCTTAAAAATACCTTGAGCAAATGAAAATACCTTAAACGTGAAAGAAAGCATCAGACCTGTAATTAGCATTGTATTTTCCTAGTTGCTGAACATTTTATCATTCAGAGCAAAACTTAACTAATGCTGCCAATAACACTGGACAATTATCTTAATTCAAAACCATAGTTTTGTCTGTTCAAGGATTCAAGTTCCATCCATTTATTTGCTTAGTTTACCAATCTTAAGGGCATCCTTTCCCCCTGCAGAAGAAAACCAAATGGTGCATACCAAACCCATATCTGTCTAAGACTGTCACTACAGAGGTACTGCCTCTTGCCACCCTAGTGACCCTCAAAGTGCTCCTTATTTCAATGAAAACTCTCCCATCACTGATACACTCAGCTAGCAGTTAACTGAACATAAGAATCAAGAACTACTATGTTGTTTAACATATATTTTGTTATCAGCTCAACAGTCACACATTAGCTCTAGACTAGCTAATTCAGAAGATTCAACTTGCAAATTCTACGTGCTGCATATTTAGTTCAGGCACAATTTCTGTTGCGGTTAAAACTAAAAATTAACAGCATTTGGGTTTTGGTTTAGTTTGTCAGCAAAAATGCAGTCACTTCCAGAACTCAGGCCAAATATCTTGGAGAAAATAAGTATGATTCCATGGACGGAAACATGACTTGGAGGAGAAAATTATGCACTGAAATTTGTAATAATAATGCTCTTCATCTTCAGATCTTGACAGAACAGTCACTGCTGTTCACAATATTGAGTATTCAGCAGCCAAGCCTAGTGGAGCTTTTAATTTTCCTGATGGAAATGAAGGCCTTAATTCAAAAATCTAAGAAAGGGTTATATATTGGATAGGAGTATAAAAATAAATGTCAAGGAAGAGGGGACTGTAACTCATCGTAATCTGCAACCCAGCAAGAGGAGTTAAGCAAAATAAATACATTTTAAAGGTTGACTGGGTTGCAACATGGTGATTGAAAGAAAAGTCTTCAGCACCTTAGCCCTCATCCCCCATTCTCTCTTAACATCAGCATTACAATCAACACATGACTGCCTAAACTGGCATCACATTTCCAGATGACCTGTATTGGGCCAATTTGGCCAAAGATGCACACTGAATCCAAACCCAAAAATGAGAGGATGCTAACTTATGAAAAATAGTTATTCTAAAAACTCAGAAACTCTGGAAGAGGGATCTGCCAGAACAAGCAGCAGTCCTCTGGGCAATTCATCCTTCTACAGCCCCTACAAAAGAATTCCCAGATGAAATCCACGTTAGTGCATCAGCAAAAGATGAAGGGAAATTCAAAAATAATCTCTGTAATTTACTATTTCAAATCAAGTATCTCTCTAACTCTGAAACCCATTTAGTTCTGGAATGAATCCAGAATTTTCAACAGCATCCTACAGCAAGATAAAGCAGCCTAGGACAGGAAAGACACAACAAAGTGAACGGAACTACAAAAGAATTTCAGAAAAGTACAAATGTTCCTTCTTGCCTGTTCCCAGTGGAATTTGACTACCAGCATATCCAATCTATAGGTACAAGAGGAGATGACAACACAATAGACCTTCAGCACTGTGGTTACCCCAGGAGTTACATGAGCACAGCTGTGAGCTGAGGACCACCCAACCCCAAGCCTTCAGCTTTGCAGGAAGGAAAGAGGAATTCTGATCTATATGAAAACTGATCCATTTCGAGGCTTTGTTTTGTTTGAAGCCAATCTGTCCAGTACAGATAAATGTCATCTCTGATCCATTCCTTGTTAAACAAATACTGCTAATACAGTTTAAATGCTTTCCCTCCCCCACATTAAACTATATCCTGCTTTATTTATTTATCCTTTAGTAGCAGTTCATATAAACATTGTACTGAACACTGCAATAAAACCCTCTACAGAAGGGATGGAAGCAATTTATCATGATAAAGTCAGAAATCATCCCCTCAGCAGCCTGCTCTGTAACCAAACTCACTGGCATGCACAAACCCAAGACCACATCATGGCTATACTCAAGCAGATCCATCCCAACCAACCTTCTTGAAACCAATTCAACTCCAGAAATCGGTTATTAAAAGCTTGTCTCATCTAGCATCTCAAGACCTATATTTTGCCAGTCTATCAAAACAAATCCATTCAATCTCGTACAGGTAACAGATGCTATTTATGTGGAAAACCGTATAATTAAGTCTGAGTTTTCATATTTCAATCACAAAGAAGTGGCAATAGGCAGAGGTGGTAAAACAGGCTTGCCTGCAGGCACCCAGTGATAGATTTTGTAAGCAGAGGAGCTTGGACAGGCCCATGGCACAACGTGGCATGACTCAGTGGGCTGAGGGCATGGCACCCCCAAGAATCTTGGGACAAAGCATTTCCCAAAGCATTGGGAAATCTTCTACAAAAACCAACCAAACAAACAAACAAAAAAACCAACCAACCAAACTTTTGCTCCCTCTCCATGTATCCAATGACCATGCATGGTTGCACATAAGAGGCTCAGCCAGTGCCTGCCACCAATTCCCCTCCCATGTCCCCATGCTCCTTCACCCTACCCAGCACACAGCACAGGAGAGACATGGGGTGGCAGAGAGAGGCTGGGCACAGAAAGGAGTAATCTGCATCTGGGAGGATAAGCTTTAATCTTTATGACAAGACAGCAAGAAGAAGAAGGCATCAAAGCAAGCAGGGCATGAGACCTGGGAAAGGAAAGCACCAGGAGAGGCAGCAGTACAAGCAATGCTGCCAAGCAGGGCCCCTCCTGGACTTCTCCTGCCATTACCGAGTGTAATAAGGGAGTCAAGGACAGAGCTCTGATGGAAAAACCTGTAGTACACAGAGACAATAGATACATGAAAGGAAAGGGGACACAAGTCTGCAAACAGAAAACCATGACAAAGTACACAGGAAACCAAAATCAGCTGAGTGTCAAAAAGCCTGCCAGTGAAGATGCTACTGGACCTTTGCATGCAAGTACCGAGAATTATTCCATCTAGCTCTGACACCAACTTCTAGGGAATATTCTTTTCTCTGTGGTGGCAAGACATATCTCTTTAAAGCATATAATTATCAAGATCTCATAAATAGAACTGGCACTCCCTATCAATAGAAGGGATCACACAGCTGCCTGTATGGCAGTGCTCACATTGCCTTGTTTTCTTACAGGTTTAAAGAATTTCTGTTTCCTCATAATTTAATTCATGTGAAACGTTTTGTTCTCAGACCCTGTGTACTTCAAGTTTGCTCTGGCTGAATGCCCCCCATTCTGTTGCCAAGCTTATGTGATTCCGATCAGCAGGATTGCTGCCCAAACAAAACACAGCCCCAGATACAAACACCCTCCAAACTGCAGGGAACTGCAGAGCCAGATGAGACTTTCATGACTGATCTTCTAACATCTCTCTATCATCAGTCAAACTAAACCCCAACCTAAACAAATCCAAGTATATAGGATATTCAGAGACCAAGTTCCCAGTTTAGTCACAACTATTTAGAACCTAAAGCCGCGCTACAGAGATTCACATCAGAGTACAAAGGAGAGAGTGAATATTTCAGGACACTCAAATTCATGAAATAAAATAAGATCTCCCTAAGAGATGAGTAGAGGAGGAAAAAAATCACAGTACCACAGTAAAATGTTCCTTCATCAGTGTCTACATTACACTGCTTAAATTCCCAGGCTAAGATTTCAGTGGAAATTAGGCATGTTGGATAGAAAATAAACATCTAAATGTATCTGTTTGGATTTGGTCTTTACAGTCTTTTACCTAGTGATGACTGTTAAATATATTTTGAAAAAAGCTGTAGTTTCCAAGGCCTGGTGTTCATGGCATATATATTTTATAACAGAACATTTTTTTAGCATCAATAGAAATAAAGCATAAAAAATGTTCACCATTATATCAACAGAGCTGCTCTCATAAATAACTGCTACCAAAATTTTGGCCTCAGAAGTTACTGTTAACTCTCAAATTCTAATAACTTTGTCACAACTGAACTAGTTCTGGAATTTTAAAATAGACTGCAGTTTCAAAGATACAAGAATTTCTCAGTGGAAGCAGAAGAATTTATGGGCTTCAGCATTTTTCAGGACAAATAGCAGTCAAAATACAAGTCCAAGACAAGGCAAATGGTTAAAAAAAAAAAAAAAAAGAAAAGAAAAGAACAAGTAGAAATAAATTAAGAAATAGGAGCTGACAAGAAAAGAAAGAACAAAATAGAACACGCAGCAGCATAGATATGTCAAGTTCATTCACTTTGATTTTGAGCTGACCCCTAAGCTGCTTTCCAACATATTTTTCCTCCTAACATGAGTTTCCAGTACATGTATTATTTGGTATAGTTGGCGCAATATTAAAACAATGGAATCCTGCAGCATGAAGGCAGCTGTTGCTTTTTCAGTTTGCTCTTGGAGGCTTTCCAATAATTTCTGTGTCAGAGGATGCTTTAAAAAGTTTTTTCTCCTCACTCTATGCCTGGCACAACAAGCCCATCTCAGACAATACCTGCCAGACAGCCACTGCATTTTCCAGTGCAGCCCTTTCAAAACCAGTGTCTCACTCTGTCACTCTTCTCCTTTATTTTTTGCAATAAATCAATAACTTGGTAAGCAGTTATGTAGCTCAGTGACACCTCTCTTGCCTTGCTAAGACTGATTTCCTGAGACAGGAACACGGAGTGGGTGACAAAGGCACTGCTACAAACAAGGAATCAGGCCTGATTATTTGCTACAAGTAGCACTATGTAATACTGTGGAGAAATAAAGTGTACAAATTCCTGACAAAAAAGGTTATGTATTGCTTAAATATAAATCAAATTAATTTCTAGTCTAATAAATTATTGTATTTACAGCTGCAAAATAACAGGAATCCATTCCTTCCTCTAAAACTATTTTATCACGGAGTCCTTTGATGCTAATGTACAGCACTGCCTCTTCCAGGTCACAACCACCCCCAGGATTTAAACCTGGCATTCCTGAGGGTCTCTGAGAAGGGGTCCTCTATTTCCCACAGACACAAGCCACTTCCAAGGGAACAGACCTGTCTTAGCAAGTCAGCTTTTTGGGGAAGCCTTCAGCAGGGTGTACCCCCTCAGCCCTTGCAAGGGATGAAGGAGAAGCCTGGTGGCTTCAGCCTTCCCTGGGCCATGAGCACCCTCAGTGCTGCCCCAGAGCGGCTGCAGGGAGCTGTGTCTGCCCAGCACTACTGCCCCAGCCCTGACTGCACTCACATTTCATCTGCAACACCACTCCCTTCCCACTCCAACAGCAAATTATCCATCATGGGGCAACTGCCAGGATTTACAGCTACACAAACCTTTGAGGAGACAATGCAGAACACAGACGAAAATTGGGTCCCACTGCAGTGCAGATACACAGCCAACCACCCCAGGGCAACTTCATACAGTGGGTCTTTGCACTTCTTTAAGCCATGAATAAAAGTAGAACACGAGACAGCCTACATCAGAAATGAGGGATTCTACAGAAATTGATCAAAAATACCTTTCTACAAAGTGTCTCATTAATTCAGCAAAACTTTAGAGTTGGATAACTGACAGGTTTTGCACCAAGAAACCTTTACAAAAGAAAAAAATCACACAAACTCATTTACATTCCTGTTTCTCCTGCAACTACCCTACTTGTTAAGCTGAGCCAAAACAGCCACATGCAAAATTGTCCAGTTCAGAATGAGTCGAGTTAAATGGCTGAGGATGGTGCTCCCTTCGTTAAGGCCAGCAGGGTCCATGGGCAGGGCAGCCCTCCAATATCCACACCCTGCAGATATAAAAATTAAATCTGCACAGTGTTTTCAAGGTTTTCCCAAAAGTGATTAATCTTTTCTGATGCTTCCATTTTTCTAGTTTTCAAAGGACAATTCCTTAGCGCTTGACAAGATGGAGACTAAGCTTCTAACTTCTTGCAGTTTAGTCACTCAAACTCAGAAATACTCAGAAACTCCAGCTTCTCTATAAAAACCTCCATTTCTTCCTCTTTACTTGTCAGCAAAGTTCAGATGATTTTGCAGAAGCTTAACTAATCCCTCAGCTGAGTATTAAGTATCAAAATGCTAGTGGTTATACATATATATACATATCTACAGTTCTAAGAACAAAGTGGGCGGGAAAAAAACCAAGGAAAAAAAGCAAATCCCTCCAGAAAAGAAATAAAATACGCACACGAGATTCAACCAGATGCCCTTATCCCCTCAAGGCATGGTTAATATACTATCTGCCAGTACATATGGGACCAATTAAAAAGAGCTAACTCCTCACACAGGCGCTGCAGCGTCACTCTGGAGGAACCCACAATCCATTAAACAAACTCATTCCAAGTAATTCCATTCTGGAAACACGTGCTCATTCATAACCAAATCCCAGTATTTAGGAATCTCATATGCCATGTAAAAAACAATCCTGCTTCCACAGAAGTCTCTGGCATAACAATCTGAAGTTCAACAGGAACAGAATTACCCTAATCTTTCCTGCTGCTTTACATGTGCTACTACCTGCAAGAATTGCAACCACTTTGAGAAGTAACTGCCTTGGAATTACACTTCAACATTGCCAATGAAATAAAGTACACTGAATGATGGAAATAATGAATTGTTTAACTAAAGGAAACAGAAAACTTCAAAACTATCCAAATGTTCCCTTCCAACAAGACCAGCAGAATTGGAAGACTTCAGGCATGTACAAGGATCATCATTCAACCTTTTTACATTGCGAAAGCTACTTCCTCTGTTTCCAGTAATTATTCTGTCACTTTTGTCCAATCTGCTCCAAACTTTGTTCAGCACAGCAATGACTTACAAGTTTCTGTACACAAAAGACCTACAGAATAAAGAATTCCATCCAGCAACAGAGAGGAACATCCTTATTCTCAGTACAGTCTCAACCTTCCTCCCCCTCCATGGATTGCTCATCACCACAAACACCATCCATTCTCAGCCACATTACAACCTAAATAATTTAGCATTAAAAAAACCCTGTGTTTTCAAGTTTGGGCTCATCTTTAAGAAATGAAGTTGCAAAAGAAACAGGAATGTAGACGAGAGGGTTGTTTGTGGTGGAGGAGGGGTTATTATTATTATTGTTTGTTCATGCAAACCCTGTCAATTATTGCATGCAGTGTTTTAACTTAGAACAAATGAAGTAATATAGAACATCAAGATTCAAGGAAAGGGACCTGGGATGGTAAAGCCCTGAGCTTCTCCACATGCAGATCTAAAATATATTCCTGTAATACAAGATGGAAATATTCTGAATACCCCTACATTTCCAGACCCCTATCTACCTGTGTGAGACATCTAGTTAAACAGATGTGAAAGAACCAACAAAATGAAAATATATTAAGTGCCTGTCCAGCATTTCCCCACCCCACCGTCTTCCTCCTTTGCCCATTCAATTTAACTTCAAAGCATTAGTGATGCAGTGATTCCAGCAACCCTCAAAGCACACAGAGCTGTAATTCTGCAGGAGAAGTTAACAAGGTGGCTTTTATCAAACTTGATGCAGCTGAAATCTAAATTATTTACCCTGAAAGAGAAGGGAATAAAAGAATTTTGGGGCCTCTGATAAAATATTAAAGTATTGAACCCTGTGAATATCTATTAGTCATTCCTCTGGGGGAAAAAGTATCAAGATAAATATTTCTTTTAATAAAAAAAGGCATCTATTTGGCTGAAAGAAAATATTCAACCCTGATGCAAATGTTTGAGCAGCTTTACAAATTCAGTCCTCTATAATTATACCGAGACAGCTAAAAATTCCACTTTCGTAACCACCACCACAAATAAGTGTCAAAATAAATCCAGTAAATTATCATGCAAAAATCTGTCCTCTACAGCTTAATCTTGAGATAATGCTTTTTATAGCATGTCTTTCTGCCCAGATTTGCAGCTCTTTTTACTTGCATTTTGACCACTAGGCACAATGGTCATCAATCTTATAATTCTTTTTCATTAAATTCTTCATGCTGCAGCCCTGCTGATGGCCTCTCAGCTCTGCTCATCTAAGGTATTTGCATATAGAACGGCCATACAGTTCTTCAAAAGATCTCCAAGCCATACTCAATGATGTCAAGGACAGTAATTTAGCCAAGAGAAAAGAAAAAAAAAACCCAAACATTTAGAGGTAACTAAATATGAAGCAGATGGAAGAATGTACACAGGGATTCAATGCGAATCTCCAGTGGCACTCCTCAGTTGGTCAAACCCAGTTTTACAATGGAGACTTCACAGAAGACTTTTCAAGGGAATCTTTGAAGTTTCGTTGTTCCACAATTATTTTCAGGAAAAGTAACTCTCCAGCTCCAAGTGCAGTTCCTTATGTTTGGAAAGCAAGGATCATTTAGAAAGCAGTTCAAATGAATGCCAGTCCATGGCTGGGATGATCAAGGCCAACCAGTCTGGTGGAACAGCATCCTCAGAAGGGAACCACTGTGGAGAGCATTTATCAGCAGAGCTACCCAGCAGCCAGGACACAAAGTGACAGCTCCACCAGACTCATGCATTGCCACCACACACTTCCCTCAGAGCTTCATTACAGCTGCTGAGATCCCAAAACCCTGCCCACTGCAGAGCTGCTCTGCCTACATCCTGCTCAGGAGCCTCAGCACAAAACGTTCCACATGGGCACAAAATAAGGCTTTATCTCTAGGTCTCCACTTGGGAAGTCAAAAGGTAGTCAGAGCTGAACACTCAAAATGAACATTTTTCTTGCTGAGGGGTAATTCTGAGCCCGATGACAGATGGCTGTTTTCCTGCTTTCCAAGCATTACCATTATTTAGAGGAAAGTCTGTAAAAATGTTTGTACTGTTGGTAAGTTACTTGGGAGATCACCACAAGTAAAATATTTTCATTTTTAAAGAAAGTAAGTCATTTCAGTCCAGAAGCAAAGCTTGAAACAGATAACCTCAAAAGTGGAAAGTCTTGGGCATGTTGTTAACTGAAGTCACAGATTTTCAGACGGGACTTTAACTCCACACCAATTAATCACCTCTAGTTCCCCTCCTACAGACCAACCTTTAATCCAGCTACCATATGTTTAGTGTCAGATGGCTTGAGGAACAGAAGGTGTCCTTGTTTGATTTTTTCTGTTTTGGATCCCAGGTTGTCTGACTGGAACAGATTTTCAGGTTACATTAGAAAAGCCTCTGAAATAACATCAGTCAAGTTTTGCATGCACAGCTATTTGCACAAGCCAATTCTACAGTTTTACAAGACAATTGGCTACATAAACATCTGGCTGCTCCATTCCCAGCAGCTGATGAGCAAAGGGGACCTTTGATCATCCAACAAAGCCAATTTCCTCCTGGGTACGATCCACAATGCACGGGTTCCAAGTTCTGCTGTTTCCCTGTCCTGAAGCGCTCCTTGGCTATCATGTGCATCTCAGTGTCATCCACAACACAACAGAGAAAATCAGAGGTTGAAGCCACCACTCTCTGCAGAAACAGGAACCCAATCTACCCCCACTATCTGTTGTTCAAGCCAGAGTTATCCACACAGGGTGACCCTGGGTTTTGACTGATACACAATGAAAAAATGTATGACAAGGGCATCTGCTAAAACACAGATTTTTTAAAAAAATAATTAGTTTTAAATACAGGTTAGGAATCATTTGAAAATCATGATATTACACAAGGTGCTTCTACACTTTTATAGAGATTAAAAGAGTAACAGCATCAACCAGCACATGAAACAGGGCTATGTGTTAGGATCTATTTTCCCTGTAGCATCTGTGGAAAGCTGATTAGTTCCAACTCATGCTCAACAACATGAGCCCTTCCACTTTCATGTTTTATCACCATTATAGTCAGAAATTAAAAGACTCTGGTGGCTATCACTGAAGTTCCCAACCTGGCAGACTAAAGCCATTCCTGATGGAAATTTGGGATTGCCTTTTCTGCTTACAGAGTAGAGGAATCACAAATGCACTTGACTGTGAAGCTGCCAATATTTGATAGTGTTTAATGGTGCAGTATCTGAGTGGAAAAAGGGCACAAGCGTCTATCTGATGTCTGTCTAACAAATTAGCTCATCAGCTTCCACTGAGCTTCCCTCTTTGTCTTAATCCCTGAATGTGTGCTGCTGCATTGGAGTTGGGGGGCTGTTTATTTGCTGAAACATCATCTCCAAGATGATTCTGGGGAAGAAACAGGAGGTAATTCTGTAAACAGAGGCAGCAATGTGCACACCATTGAAGAAATAATGTAGGCAGGACACAGGGGTAAATCTCAGTGATAACTTGGCAGAGCTACCTATGGCAAGGCCTCCGACTTACCTGAGTTGCATAAAACACCCCAGGGTGTTGCTGCCCTGTAGCAAGTTAGGCTGTAGTCAACCCAAACAAACCCCACAGCTGCTTCCTCATCAGTTCTCACAGAGCATGGCTACCTTTCCATTTTAGCTCCAAGGGTGCGTGCACAGCAGATGGAACGAGCAATGCAAGGTTCATTTTGGCCCAGCCTACCTGGTTTGGAAGATATTCTTCTCCAGTCCGGCACATGAAGTGCTCTGGCTTCGGCCTCTTTTCTGTTTGGCACACGATCAAACCATATTTAGAGGAAATCCAATTCATCTATACAAGTTGCATCTCAATATATTGTGATCTACCTCTTTTCTCTATCTCCATTCAAAGGGAGAGAACAGCTTTCAAAGCCATCCCCATTTAAACATTACATTCCATCTCTACATTTTTCAACTTCCAAAACTGCACTTGGTATGAAAAAAAGAACAGCAAAGAAGCAAGGCTGTCTTACTGTGTTATATTCATTTAATAATCATAAGCAATTTCTCAGAGAAGTCCTCCAGGCACAGTTTTAATGTTAAAGCAATTCTTGCTTCATTTTAACTATCCACTGATGCAGAGCTGATAGCCCAGCTCATTAAAAAGTACAGGGCACTACTTCAAGAAATGTCATAATTTATCAGGCAGAGTTAGGTCAAGCTGCACATGGCAGCCTGGATGCACAACACCAACTGCCTCTGACACTTGCTGAACCCAGCTCTGAAGCCCCTCTGCCTTGGGCTCAGCTGCCCATGTTGCATGAAGTCACACAGCAAAGCTTCCCTTCGTGTTACAGCGTCTTCTTTTTCACGAGGCTTAGCAACATTTAAAAATGCATGAATATCACTTGAGTGACAACCCATTTAACCAGCTATAAAACTCATTACAGGAAGGATGGTTGAAGAGAAGGTAAATATTGCAATAATTTCTTTATAAACTTTAGCATGGAAAGTCCCACATTAGGTTGACTAAGGAATCCAAAACAGTGACAGAGCTCTCACTTCATCCTGTTGGACATTGGTTGTTGATCTGTACATTTGTCACATCAGTGATTAGACCCAGCACCTTGACTCTGCAAACTGTAACAGGCAATGCAAGGAATCATTACTCTTGATGAGGTTCGAGTTAGTCCCCAAATTATTCTTTTGAGGGACTGTGCTTCTATTTTCTCAAGTACTCCTGACACACAGGAAATAATTATCAATCTTTGGACTCATGTAAGATGGCAATGAACCACCTACCTTGCCCACCCAAAGGTATTCTTCCAAGAAAATGGGCATTAGAAGGAAGGAGTAAACCCATCCCAAGCCCCTGTCAGGAAGGTGTGTATTTAGGACTATACAGCATACTGGAAACCAAGTGGTGACTTTATCAGTAAATTCAAGTGGCTCTGTTGAATTTGGTGCTTCACCCAAGCGAGACACTGCAAAACCAGAGTACCTTCCTGATCCACTCTGACTCTGCAAACATCATACTGCTCTGCTTATGGATTTGTGTTGCTTTCTGAAAGAAAACCTTATTTTTAAACTAAAGCGCACTAAAAGAAGATTAACTGCTCTTAAAAAGTACTTAACCACCTCTTTGCTTATTATCAAGTGGCCCATACATATGTGTCAGATGAGCACCATTTATGATAATGCATTAAATAAACACTTCCATTTAAAATACCTAAGTTTACTTATGAGTAGTTCGAGACACACAAATGTCTACAGCTTATTTAGTTGAAGAATTCTCTGGTCTCAAAATGTCCATTCAGCAGCCCTGCTAGATACTGTTTCACAATACTACAGGCTCACTTATTCATAAACAAATCATTAACATTCTTGACATAAATCCATAGCGTACAACAAATCCCAGCTATGATAGTGTTTTACTACATTTGCTGTACCCATCATGAATGGGAGTTCTGTTTTCATTTAAAAAAAACCACTCTCAACAAATAAAAGGCAAATTATTCTCTGCAAGAAAACCACCAGGATGAAATGCCTATGCATGGATTACAAACTAATTATCAAGTTCACACAGTAATAAACCTGGTATTCAGATAGTGAAAAGGGCTGCCAAAATTTATGCAAGAAATTTTCTTCCTAGAACTCTAGTAACTAAGAAACTCTGAAGGTAAAACACACCATTACAGGCTTTTATATTTTCTTCAGCTACTCAAGAAACCTTTTATACATCCCCATTTCTTCACACATGGGCACAAGAAACATATGAGAAGACCCTTCAAAAGCCCTTTGGCTTTCACTAACTTTCCAGGGGTTCATTTACAGCCTTGGATCAGAGGGTTTCATCCAAGCCCAAAATTATCAAGGCCATTTTCACATACCTACACCACAACTTGAGACTAATGAAAATGAATGGAACAGCTAATGAATGCATCAGGACCAGGCTTCTTGTTCTCTCTGAATATAGTCCACACAGTTTACAGCACAGGGCAATATTTCCCCTAAAAAACACAGTCCACAGGTGAATCC
The DNA here is from genome assembly GCA_013400215.1 of Cisticola juncidis. Taxonomy (NCBI): domain Eukaryota; kingdom Metazoa; phylum Chordata; class Aves; order Passeriformes; family Cisticolidae; genus Cisticola; species Cisticola juncidis. Next base: position 3,464,466 of record VXBR01010920.1, read on the forward strand.
TCTGCAGGTACCCCAAAACGGCTCTATCATGCAGGTAGCATCCCTCTGTGCTGAGGGGCATGGAGGGCATGGCAAGATGGGATTCCCTGCTTGGATCTGGTCCACACAAGGGGGGACACTCCCACAGCACCTCCCAAGACAAATCACACAGCATCCAGCCATCAGCAAAGCTTTGGATATCACAAGGTTAAACCCTCTACCCTCAATTCACTAATACCTTCCTCACCATATTTTAAAAATTAAACACTTCCCTGAATGTCCATATTTAAGTAATAAAAAAAAAAAACCAGAGGGTGGAAGATAGTGAAGTTACTATTGATGTTCCTGGCAGATGAGATATACACTCACAAGAGCTGGACTTCTCCCCGGACTGATAAACATAAAGCAGACTGCCTTCTGTGCCGGCTGCCAGCTCAGCCTGGGGAATAAAAGATGTTTTCAATTCCAAAAAAGATGCATGTGTGTTGAAACACTGAACACTCAGCGAGGCCTCAGTCCCTCACTCACAGTGCACAGGCCTGTGGGTGCCGGGGGCTGCTCAGAGCATGTAAAAACACGCATATGGCAAAGCTGTGCAGAAATGAGACCTTTGTTATTGGAAATACATGCAGATTTTGATAGCAATTACATTGCAGCATTTTTAGGGGCAGGCTCCTCTTTCTATTATTTCCACTGGCGTGGCTTTTCCATTTCAGCTTGCTTTAGTTCCAGTTCTGTTATAATGCCATGACAGTACACTCATGTGTGAACATATGCAGCATGAACGGCTCACTGTTTTTAGGTGTGACTACCAAGGATTGTTCTGCAATTCAGGAGGGCAGGTTTACAGGATCTATTTATGGGTCTCATTCTGTACCCAGCCTTTGAAAACATTTCAGATCTATTTTTGCCAGAGAAAGCTACTGTAAAAACACTGGGGTTGTCTAATCTGGCTTTTGGTCAGAGCTTACCATCCCTAACGTTCTTACTTTCACCCCTGATCTTCTAAAATTGTAACATATCCATTAGTATGGAAACCATCACAGCTGAAGGAGTTCAAGGGATGACTAAATTTAGTTATCTTCTTACTTGCCTCCAACTTTTCTGAGCACCTCAATCACAGTTTTAGATGTTGTCCACAAAAGTAACAAATAAAACCTAACTCTAAAAAAGCAACAATTCAAGACAGAAAATCACATGTAATCACACATCTATAGCAAATGAGGTACTACAGAAATGCCAGACTATGGAGGAGGTCAGACCAAAGTGACAGATGATTTGAAAGAAGGCAAACAGCTCTGCCGGGAATCAGCAAGGAATCCAGACAAGTTAATCACTCATTTGCAGTATGAGACAACAGCCAAATGACACTGAAACCTCAGTGTCCAGTAACCCAAGGAAACGTCCATGCTGCAGAGGGGAGCCCTGCTTAGGAAACACACACCACAGCCTTGCTGAGCAGTACTGGGAAACAGCAACACTGCAAACAACTGAGGAGTACTGGAAAACTCAGAAGATACTCATGATCTGAAATCACTTCATCCTTCTGAGTTACAGGTAGATCAGGGAGCTTGCAGGGCAGCTTGCTCAGAGGGAGTGATGCCAGTGAAATGCCGCCCACAGAGTATCAAAAGCCCCTGTGCTGGCCCATGGAGAACTGCAACAGGCAAAGCCAGGACCCAACAGCAAAAAAAACCCTGAATTAACAGGGAGGCTGAGTAAAAATCCTGAGGACATAAATGTATGCCAGCCTTGTTGCCCATTTTCTGGAAATATCAGTATCTCCAACCCTACCTTTCCTCTGCTGACCAGTAACAGCATAAAAACATTAAGCTCTGCAAATGAACAGCTGCACAGCACCTAGTACTGCTAACAGCTCTTCACTAACATGGTTTAGAAGCTGAAATAAACACTACACTTTTGTTTCTAAAGGCAAAAGCTGGTCATCAAAACCCATCTGTCACTGTCTGTGCTCCAAAACATCTCTCATGCTAAACCCCAGCTTGCAATTGTACAAAGCACACCCCACTAACAGGGCTCCAATAGCCACACTGACCAACCACTTGTCTCCTTCAATACACTAGTGCTGTATTTTGCCCACTGATCTAGTTCCTGGAAAAGAAAAAAAAAAAANCCCTGGCCCCTGATCCAGCAGCAAAGTTTTCAGTGTCTTAGTAGTGATTTCAAAAGGGAGTGAAGCCAAGCCTGAATCCTCACATTATCCTTTGCAAAACCCCAGCATCAGCGTTAGCAAATGAAAAGATCAAATCAGTTGGCTGAGACAGACTGTAATTTCTGTACCTACATTTATTAACACTAGGTACATAAAACTGAGGAAAAGAAATGCTAGAAAAACACACTGTGATATTAACCACAATGGCAAACTGAATGTACTGGTCCTTTCCTACAGCCAGGAAACATTTTCAAGCTGTTTCTTTTAAGCTAGTCACTGGATAGGAAATGCTTTTTAGACAGAAAAATATTTTCTTTTCCAGAAGACACCATAAAACCCAGGCACAGAGCACAATATATGTTCTGATTGGAATTAATTACTTGTTTACTGTGGTCGTTCATTACACAGCTAATGCCCACACATTGTCTCAACAACTTATTTCCTCCGGTGAGTGGGGAAAGGTCAACATAAACAAAACAGTTTGATTTTTCCTAAAGAAGATGCAGAGCACCGGCAACACATCTGCAGGGTGTGAAAAGATAAAGAGCAACACTAGAGGATGTCCTTTGAGCACCTTCCATTTTTTTTTTCTAAGTGAAGGTATTCCAGAATGAAATGTTACCAAATATAATGGAATTGAGATGTTGCAGTATACAAAAATATTGTTCTAAACCAAGAGCTATTAATTCTTCAGAACTGTGGGCTGTAGTTTATCATTAGCATCTAGAAGTGAAGGATGGTTATAACAGTCAATTCCATTTCTCCCGAGTGACTAAATCATGTACTAGCTAAATCATTTATGAATGTCAAAGGGTGACAGTTTTCAATTAAGATAATGAGATTCTAGAGGCTCTGGCCATCTGAACCCCGTCTGTGGATTTTCCTGCCAATTAAAAAAAAAAAAACAAACCAAAACAACAAAACACAAAAGGAAGCATTCTCACAAACTGCTTTTACTTAAACTGGGTACTCACAATTTAGCATTATTCTACCACATATATGCTAGCCACAGAATAAATATTTATACTAGTCACCACATGCTGTTAGACATTAACACAGGGTTAAGATGATGTTAATGGAATCATGGACATAGGAAACTGCAAAATTTTGCTCCCCTTGTAACTCTTCAGGTTCTCAGGCAAGGACCCAGCCTTTGTCCATACAGCATCTCAGCAAATGGACATACAGCATCCAAGGCCTGGCTGCTCTAGGAGAAGGCAAAACAGTCAAGGGAGAACATCAAGAAACTGCCCACTCGCACAGCAGAAACAGGCAGCCTCCCCAGCATCCAAAGTGCCCTGTTGATCCTGGGTCAGATTCAATTGGGGGCACATCCCTCCAGTAGCAAACACTGCCTGGGTGTGAAGATATACACTCCAGACCTTTGTAAATACGACCCTTGTAAGTGAGCACCCTACCATTAGACCCTTTACTGTTAACTTCCATGGAGTATCTATAATATAAGTGCTGGCAGCAACAACCATTATTCTTTTTAGCCATCTCACACCCACTGTTCAAAGTAATTCTTTATATTGACCCAATGGTTTTCAAAATGAGGGGGAAAAAAAAAAAAAAAACCACCAAAAAAAAACACCCATAAAGAACAACTACACAGTGAAAGTGCAACTACACAGTGAAAGTGCAACTACACAGTGAAAGTGAAGATAAGCTTCCCTGGGTAAAACTTCAAACTCCCACAGAAGTTCAGTAAAGTCAAGTCAGAAAAGTGACACCACATTAGACTTGTTGGTTCAAAAATTACTAAGCACTGGCCAGACTCCATGCTTTCTCTTTTTATTTTACATACAATTAGCTGGCAAGAGACGATGATTAGCTAGGAAAACCACATTCCCTTTTGACCTCCAGGTGTACAAAGCAGAACAGCATGAAGTATTTCCCAAAGCAAACCCTGATCTTTAGGCAGCGTGCAGTAAGGCTTCCAGCATCCACAGCAGAAAGTCACCAGACAGTGCTCATGGCACAAACTCTCCCTGTGGAGCCTGTCAGCTGCTGGTCAGAGCTACCAAAACTGTCACAGCAGTGGCAGGCAGGCACCTCCTCCAGGCTCCTTTCTAAAGCCTGGTTCCAAGGCTGGACCTGTACAAACCACTGCATACAGGAGAACTTACAGAGAACAAGATTACAGCATATTTCTGTAGAATGGTGTGCACAGCCAACTCAACTCCCTCTTCCACTGGAGATCTGGAATTTACCATCTCTGTTCTCAGTTCATACCCATACTCAGGAAGAATCAGAAGCACCAAAGAGAGCAACAACAATGCCAAGCATGGTGAATCATCCAGGCAAAGCAAGGGGTGTTACTCTGGTGCAGGTGTTCACCAGGGGAATGTCACCACACAGCACACAGGATCCAGTCATCTTGGCATTGCAGGCACTCAGACCATCTTCTTCCCAGTGAAAAAACTGATTACATTTAGGAAGTGATGATATGCTTGAAAGTCATTCCTCCCCACCTCCAATAGATGGACAAATTGTGCTGTGTCAGTTTGTTCCTGTTACCAAAAAGTCCCCAATTCCCCTGGCGAGCTCCCAACAGCTCTGCTCCCTCCCTGGCCAGTCCATCCCACTGGCATTGCAAAGGGAGCCTTTACCTGCTCCATTAGCCAGAGAGTTCCCTTTCAAGGGCTTTAATAAAACTACCCTAAATAAATATACTGCTGCCTGATGAGACCTACTGACTGGGACACTACAAACACTGACTTTTCTGGAAAAAGTGTTGCACAGCCAAAACCACTCTGCACTGAGGGCCCTGCAGCACTGCTGTCCCTGTTAGCAGGGACTAATGTTATCTAGAACTCCTCAGACTTACATTACTTTACAACCAGCACAGGAAGTCATATATGGCACTGGAACTTCAGTGTAAGGTCATTCTAAAGCAAACAGCAAGTTATAGAGCTCAGTGGAGACCAGACTTAAATCCCTCCCCAGAAAAGTGTTTAAAAAATAAGAAAAAAAAATCAAAAACCAACAGATAGACTTTTTGGAAAATGAGAAAGAATATGACTGCACATATATGGATTTGACAGTAAGAACATGTTGGAAATAATATTTTCTTTTCCCAGGATGAGGCAGACTGCTCTTTAACTTCAGTTTTGTAACGATGGCTGCTGGATAAAAAACATTTGTTTGTTCCTGAGAAATGTTGAAAAAAAATAAAAAAAGCAAAGTGGGCATTTTTCACCCTTTGAAGAAACAAATACATGACATTTTCACAAGAAAATGTGAAAATAAGAAAATATCTCAGAAACAAACTGGATGCACAAATAAGAAATACAGGTTTTGGCTGAAAACAGAAAATATTTCCTGAGGCTCTGGAGGTGTGTCAGGCTCCTGGCTGTGCTGGGCAGCAGCTGCAGCCACCATGGAGCACCAGGGCTGGTCGTGCTCTGAGCCCAGTGTCAGACAGGGCCACAGCCCTGCTCCCACCCTTCTGTGGGGGACCCACACTCCCTTTTTCCCCCACTGAGGGAGGAACTGGGTGAGTGAGAGGCTGGTTAACACTTCCATAAGTCCTCTGTAGAGCAGTTTTCCCCAGCCCCAAGCGAGCGGGCGGTGCTCTCGCTGCGTGACAGACGCTCCTCTGGCGGATGCAGAGCAGCCCCTTATCCAAACACCATTAGGGCCTGCTCCAGCATGACCTCAACAGCACACACTTTCCAAAAAGAGTCATACAGAAACATTTAATTCAGCTCTCTTAGACATTAAGTCTTGTCTCGTATAGCTACTCCTAAAAAAAAAAAATCAAGTAAAATTTGAACTTTTAAAAAAAAAACACATGAAGTTTCTTCTCAGTCATAATAAAAGAAACATAGGGTAACACCACTGGCATTAGTATTGGCACTTAGATTTATGCCAACACTCTCAAAATCTGAATTTGGACCAAAACCAAAACCCACATATAGACAGGGGCAAAGTTTATCCACAAGTGAACAAAATAACATCTCTTCTAGACATTAATGGCTTCTGAAACTCTCTAGCTTGGTACAACATTAGTGATTTAAATGCCAAACCACATTCACTCTGTTTATCTTGGGAAGCTCCACATCCATGTAAGAACACCCTCAGACCATAACAGAGGAATGAAAGGTCAGGCTGTTACTTTCAGAACCAGTGCAGTAAACTTAAGTTATGGCCATTTCCCTGGTCAGTGCCTCTCACTGCAGCTAGCTATTTTTCCAATATCATGTCAGCAGCATGAATAACTTCTGATACAGAGAAATAAAAATTCAACTTCAAAAAAGCAATACAAATACACTCTGAAAGTAATTTCAACCAACCAGAAGTGAGCTATTTCAATGCAAGACTTCTGCAGACGTGGCTCCTGGGCCATGCCAGGCTGCTCATGGACTTCTCAAGTCCCCAGCTGATGACCTGCTACTCCTCACTCAGAAGCTCTACATCACCATATAGCACTAAACTTCATCCAAAGCCTCCTTGTCTTTCTGACAAACACACGTAGATACCTTAATCTATAGAGACCTCACCACCTCACACAGCTGGACCCTGCTCTGCCCTGCTGGAGCAGTCCCAGGCTCAGAAAACCTCTGAGCTTGTACTGTCACAGGTGTGAAAACCCTAAGCTGCAGCTCTGAATGTCTCTTTCCAGTTGAAGACCTATCCATGACTCATTTCAGCTCACACTTGCAGCTCAGCATCTCTTCAAATGTGACTTTTCCTTAGGGGAGATGAGCTCCGCCACTTCTGCAGCCTGAAACTTGTCAGCATTTTAAATGTGAGCAGAATGCGGGAGAATGGCTTCAGTAAAGGAATTATTAAGCACTAACTAGAATTTATTACGAGAATAAGTGAATATTTTCACTGTCTTCAAGTGCCAGGGCTTTTCACTACCCTTGATTACAAAAGGCAGCCATCTCATTCATTTAGGCTGACCCTAATGCCCAGATAGGTTGCCCTGTGCCTTGGCAGACCCTGCAGCAAGCCTGGTATTTCTGACAGGGCTATTTCCTACACCAGGTAGCCCCACTTCCCACTGGATACCCACAAGGAAATTATCTGAACTTTGTGTGTGATGGCCATTGAGGAAAACAAAATCCCAAGTCTTCACAGCAGGTTAAGTCCTGGGAATTCTGTGTCCTGTTCCCAAGCCAGAAGCTGCAGAACTGTGAAGGGCAGGTGCAAAGAGTCACACATGAGCTCAAAAGCTACAAAAAAACCTGAATATTGCCGCACTCATCTGTGGAAAAAGGCAACAGCAGAACCTGTGCTTCTGTAACCTTTCAAATTGTTCAACTCCTTCTTCCATAGCAACTCTGTATTTTAGAGGTACAAGATTAAAACATTGCCCTTTGAAAATGTTACATGTCCCAGCACCATGCTTCAGGCTCTTTAATGAAAAAAGAGCCTCTAAACACCAGATCAAGACAAAAGTCACTCACAAACAAATGCTTCCTAACACTCCTTATAAACCACAGAAAAGTTATGTTGCCATCTCAAATGGCAAGATAAAAGTTAATGGATTCCAAGGCCTATGCCTCCGCACCGAGATAAGGCTGCATGCCTAAATCTGAGTGATTTAACACTCATTTATTGAACTGTCCAATCTCATAGAAAGGAACATCCCCTCTGCAGCCTTCAGCACTGATGCTCCATCAACAAGAATGTGACAGAGAGGGTTCCACCTCCCCCAGCATCCCAGCCCCGTATCCCACCAGGCAGCACTGCCAGAGGCAGCACAGAACAGCCTGAGGGGAGCCTGGGCCACAGATCCACAGCTCCCAGCACAGCCCAGCTCAGCAAGGGTGAACCTGAGCCCAGCCCAAGGCCTGGCCATGCCCTCTGCCTTGTCCTCAGCTGAAGGATCTCAGAGCTTTGGGTGCCTGAGAAATCACTGATGGTTTTTTAACTTGTTACCTACCAGAGGAAGCAAGCACTCAGCCTTCATCAGCAGCACTGCACATCCCTCCAGCAGTTCATTCTAGCAGGAGGCACCAAAGCTGTCCTTACTATCAGGACTTTCTCAAACACACAGTACCAAGCTCAATAGGCCCTTTCAGCCACATATCAAGAGGGCCGACATAAAATTTTCAAAATATCCTTCCTTCTAATTCTAATCCAAACAACAGAGCACAGCTGTGAAAACTGAAGCCTCTACAGATCTGCACTGTACAGGCTCCTTCTTAAAAACACTGGGACAGGATTCAAGCTTCTACATTTTCTGATTCAAATTTATAGGCAGGCACAGAAAATTCCCATGGACTAGGGAAAAAAAAACGGTTTAAGCTGACAATTTTCCGAAAGATGAAAAAAATTCATACTGTCTTCTGCTGACACACTGTGCAGCAGTGGGACAGAGGTCCACACTATGCCCTGACAACCAGGCAGCTCAGGGAGCTGCCAACTGGTATTTGTTTAAGTACTTTTCTGGTCAAAAACCAGAAAAAATATAATAAATGCCATATGGAAAAGCTAAAATTGGGCAAAAGGATCAGTTAAATAAATAGCCTCAAATGAAGGGAAAAAGGATTAAAACCCTGGTTTTGAAGTCTGATGTATTTTTTCTCTAACAATTTTGCTGCTTGTCTTTTCACTCTCCAGCTCAGAGCCAAAGCCAGAACAACTAGCACACCATAACACAACTCCCAGTGCTCCTCTCCCCAGAAGGGAATCCTAGAAAACAAGGACAAAATTCCTTAAGACAACACTAGAAAACAAGTTCAGCATACTAATTTGGATGGGACAATTTTGATTAAGAATAACAGAAATTCTGTTTCCCTGTTTTTCTTAAGCAGAAGGCCAGGGAAGGAGGGAAGGGTGATTTCTCTCCCCAAGAAACTACCATTTTCAGGTCAGTGTCACCATGATCAGTTCAGAGAGCACAGATTAATGCTGACAGCAGGAAAGCTGGTCCCCAGCTACAGGAAAGCTACAGCTGAGACTTGCTTTGCAGAGCCTCTCCTTGTAGCCACTCAGAAAAGGAATCCAAACCTCCCCTCCTGTCCCTCATCACCCAGACTCAGGGAGAGAAAGGAGAGCTGAAACCTAGGGTTCAGAGGATGTATTTGATGTTGCCACCATCACCATGCCTTGGCCCCTTCACAGGTCCCAAACTCCTCTTATCCTACTTTCCAGACAGCAGAATTACTCAGTAAGCTCCACAGCAGAGAGAATTATTCATTTTAAATGAGATTGTACAAACCCTCTGGATCTCCTGTGGAGTCCAGTGGATGGGTTCCCTGCTCTGCTCTTGAGGCACCAGGCTCAAGGTTGGTAGTGACCCAGTGAAGTTTGGATCAGATCCCATTGCAAGACCTTTAGAGCAGTTACTTCACCAGAGGACCAGACTGAACACCAGTTCTCCCTTCCAGACACTCAGGGAGTGGGTGAGTTTTCACAAGAGCACAGTCTACCAGGTAAAACACTTTCTTGGAAAGACTGGCCCTGAACAAAGCTAATACAGCCAGCTGAAGACTTGTAAAGATTTATTCCAGGGTCATCCTGCAAGCTTCACATGACATGTATGGAACAATCATCTCTCAAATCCAGAGGGAGCTTGGCATGGGAAGAAAGAGGTGGCCACAAATCTGATTTTCAGGACACTTAATTACATTTCTATCTGCTCTCAGTGTTCTTGGCAGCTCCCATCAAATATGTCTGGAGAAAACGTTTTCATGTGAGGGAGACATTCGAAAATTATCTGACATAACACAGACTCAAGGCCACAAAGGGTGATGGTGCAAGGACTCCAACTGCCCTGGTGCTATCCCAAACCCAGCAGCACTGTGCTTGCTGCATAACTCCATCAGTAAAACTCACCAGCAGCAACTCAGGTCAGAAATGTTCCTGCTCACATTGCCTGGAAACAAAACCAGCCATTAATCTGTGAAAGGTAAATTTATTTAAAAGGTCCCAATGAAAACACTTAGGGAGGTTTTTCAAAGACTAACACTCCAGAAGTCATCACCAAACTGCCAAGGTGTCAACGCAATGAGACCAACTTAGTCATTCTGAGGCTATGTGTGATATTGTTGAAGCAACATCATTAAAAGAATATTAAATACTGGTGAAACACAACTTTTTGGTTTTCCTTCAGATTCTATGCAAAGATTTATATTTGCCTCTCTTTTTCTCAGTATTTCAGCAGGAAAAACAGATCATGAAATGTATGTTGTGCTAGGTCTTCTCAGGACACTTGTACAATCATCCACATTTAACATCTTCGGTCAAAAAGTTCTGATTCACTTATTCAGAAAGTTCAGAAGACTTAACACTGTCACCTGTAACTTTTCAAGCTATTATATGAAGTGCAAATAAGTTCAGTGACTATACATTAAACCACTATGGGGAAAACAAATATTGTAAGGGCTAAACATTGCTTAAAGAGACTTTTCAGCTACACATTTCCTTGTCTCTGGGTAATCAGACTCTCCTCTTGCCTGCACAGAGCCACATCAAAGACACAGCAGTGCTGTAAGGGTGAGGACACTTAGCCCAACACTTCAGCACCAACCCAAGGCATCTGCTGAGAACACAGCCATGCCTGGAAGGAAACAGTAACATCTGGGCACACCACTGCTGACTGTCCTGTCCTGTCCTGCTGGGTGACACTAGGGACACACAAAATCTGAAACAGGCACTTAGAATTCTGAATTACTTAGACTGAATGCTTTAGTGTGCCTTTCTTCAAGGAAATCACTGCTTTAATTTTTTTCTTGGTCATCAAACAGGCTGCCAGCTTCATAAACAGAAACTAGTAGTACACTATAAATGAACCCTGAATATCATTACCCATGGGGCTTTCCACAAGGCGCTCACTGATTTTGGTTTTCTTTTGGTCATAGAATGCTTCCCAAAATTAACATTTTTCCAGAGCCATTCAGTTTCTACAAACAATAAATAATGTAGAAAAAAAGGAACTGCCTGAGCTAAGTAGTGCCAGATGAGCCTTCTGGAATCACAGGGTTTTGTTCTAAAGATTCCTGACTGCTGTAAAGTCATAGCAGCAAACTAGAGTGCAAAAAAAGAGTGCAAAACCTCTGATGCCTTGAAAGATATCCTGAAGATATATAGTGCCAAAACACCGGGCTGTAAGACTTCAGACGTTTGCAGCCACATGACTCAGGCTTAAATTTCAAATACTTTTCATTTTTTCCTTCTGACATAATATTTAATGAAACCAGAGTTCAGTAGTAGTATCAGTCCTGCTATACATGTCTTGCAGCAGTTTCTGCCTGGACAGCTGTTTGTGCACTTACAACTCACTCGTGTTTGGTTTAGAAAGGTTTTCCATATGCTTTGAAAATTGGAAAACTATTGTTTCAACTGACTGTATGGTGTATTTTTAACACACATATGCATGTGAACAGTGAAAAGGATTAGAAGCTTATTTTGAAAGCACCAATAGCACCTAAAATTACATTACATCAGAACGCATGCAAACATTTGTCACCAAACAACAGTGGCTGTGATCACCTCAAAGCCATCAAACGTGTGGACATCTACTCAGAGCTGACTTCTCTTTAGTGAAAGATCTTTTCAAAGCTCCCGATATGGGGAAGTGTTTGATGTGTATGCTAGTGGTAGTGGATGTATGTAATATACATTAATTTAGCAACAGAGTCTAGAATCACAAAATTTAAAAGTATAAAAGTAAATTGAAGATGCAAGGCTACAGGTACATTAACAAATTCCTGTAAAACAAGCAATGTGTTCATGAAGCCTTGGAAAGAAGTGCTCACAGCCCAGCACGAAGGTGAGCAGCAACACCCAATATTGCTGCTTTCACTTCTTTCACTTCAGTTAATAGCTACACCATTGTTTTACTGCTGTGTCATAATGATGTGGAAGTACATTACACCAGCAACTCAAACACTGTGGTAAAGCAACCTTACACAATCTTATTTCTCATGGAGTTCAGAAGAGCTGCACAAATTACATGACGGCACAATTAAGCCCTGAGGTTCAGGAAATCAAACTTGCCCCAGTAAAGCACTTGAAGCTTCCTCCCCTTCATCACCCACTTCACTTCATCTCATCTCGCCCACTCTCAGCTCTCCTGCACAGTATTTCACAGCACATTAGGAGAGATGTGGAACTTTATGAAAGAAATAAATTCTAACAATATTAGAATTACTACAGCCCTCCATTATTAAATCCCTGCCCCAAAATGGCCCCAAACTGCGGGTTTCAGTAAGAATATTGAACTTCCAGATGAGCAGACAGAGGATCACTGAAGTCCCACCGTGAACACTTGGTTATCTGCATGCCCATATGAAGCCAAGCAGTGTCCAGCCCAAAGCTCCATGACAAGCACTCCTGTCTGTTCCCCTCTGCCTGGCACCCACTCATGTGAGCCCACGCCCTGAACCACCCACAGAAGCGGAGTGAAAATCTCCAGAGAGGGCTCATGAGCATGGCTCAGCTCAGGGACACCTGGGAACACAGCACGAGGCTGGGCAGCACCAGCACTGCTGCACCGCTCTCTGCGGGAAAAGCTGTTTGACCGTGGTGATCCCTACTACCCACATGTGTCAAGAGAAGCAGGGAAACCTATAAACAGGGGTTACAAACAGCACAACCTCAGAAAATATGCACCCACTGGGATTTATTATCTAGAAACAATGTCTGGCATCAAGCTTCCAGGAAAATTCAGGTTATAAAGCAAAGAGTAGCCAGGCTATGATCCCTCAGCCTGTGAGAACACCTTGCTTGTTTTCAAACACCACTTCAGAGTCCTCACAGGAGCATCACTGAGACCATCAGCTCCAAAACCCCAGCTGTGCTGCCAAGGGCTGCTGAACCAGGCACAGAGGGTACACTCAGAAGTAGTTTTAAAGAAAGATTTCACAATATTTTTGTCATCATTTCAACAAGTGCCACTGCCACAAACATCAAGCCACAAATCAGTGCCCACTGCTTACAACCACTGATAAGGTCTGCTGAAAGCACGACAATTTAAACCAGATCAGGCAGGTAGAGTGAGCTCTGGACTGGAGTCTCCCCATTCCCAGCAGGGGGAATGACCTTTAAATACCTGAAGCAACCTTGGTTGATGCTCCAGAGAAGACTGGGAGGCACACACATGTTCCATATGCTCGCCTGCACTTTACTGAACACAAGCCAGGAACGCCACCACAGAAATCAGAAGCGAGAAAGTTTCCCAAACAGACACAATCCCAGATCATCTCTCCTAAATTAAGTGTGAATAATGCTAATTCTGTGTTACCTGCAAAATCATGATCTTCTTACCACATCAGAGACTGGCTGATCCCTGTGGTATATCCCAGATGTATGATTTCACATGTGACTGCCTGTCCCACTAACTTTGGAGAAAACAGACGAAACGTCAATGTTGCTACAGATGAAAGAGTCATAAGAACTGAAAAGAAAGGAAGAGCAAAAGAAGAAGCAGGATTTGCTGTTTTGTATTTTCAAAAAGAAACCTCAATATCTACATTTTTCTTTCTAGCTTATTCTTCTAATCCGTTTTATTCTACATATCTTCCAGAAAGAGAGGCTTCTTCATTAAACAGCAGCATAACAGGAAAAGCTTCCATCAGAGGGAAGTAGAGAACAGGCTGACAAAAACACAACAAAACAAAAACCAAGAAAACACAGCTTATTCCAGCAAAGCCAGAAATCAAGGCCCTGGGAAGGGGGGAACATTGTAGCAGCAGATGAAACCTGCAGCAGCAAATAGCTACAGCAGCAGTGGGGACAAGTCCAGTTCATGCCCCAGCTCACGGCGTTCTGTAACGCAGCTGCTGACGACACTTCATTCCTATTGCATATGCGTGAGCTCTGCTGCTGACCTCACTACTGGAATTGTACCCATCCAGCCAATGCCAAAAACTTCAGCACAAACTACAAAACTTAACAGGATGGAGCACATTTGGAACAGAAGTAGGTTTTGCGTGAACAGCAACAGAGCAGCAGGAATGTGCACCCTTTGTATGGGACTGGGAAAGGAGGCCCGTGAGCCATAGAGGAGCAGGGCACAGTTTGTCAGAACCCGACAGGAGCCCTCACACTGCGATGCCGCTGCCATTTAAGTTAAACACACACAGCTCGCCTCAGAGCTGAGGGCAGGACTGACCCGTACCAACAGGCATCCACTTCCAAAGGCAGTTCATACTTTCCCTTACTGAACCAGGCCAAAAGAAATAATCTGAGAGATGAAAATATTTTCTTTGCTGTTTTACTTAGTGCAGAGCTACACCACGGACTAACAACAGACCTGCACTTCCCCACAGCTGGGTACTGACACAAGATACATCTGGGTCAAAGCTAAGCCACATACCATGTACACATTAGAACATCAAGCAAGCTGGGCCAGCTCCACATTTCCTGCACCCATATATCAACCTGATGTAAAAGACAGGGCTGTATCTGCCTTATACATCCCCCAAATATCCTGCAATAGTGACTTGGCATAACTGTAATCCCAAAACACATTAATAGAGACCATAAGACATCATCTACTTTACCCAGTGACCACATACCACCCTGCTACAACCAAAATCCCGTACCCAGAGCCTCCCAACACTTGCTTGTCAGCCAGGAAGAGAGCCTGTGACATTAGGGACAAGCAGAGGGCCCCCTTCAACACCCCCATCACACCAGCATTTGTTTCACAGTAGTTATGTGCCAGGAGGGAGGGAGCCTGGGACAAAGAGAGCAACATAGGACACCTGAAACTAAATTAAGATGTTGAGGGTGAGGAAGAAGGGAAAACAGATGCATTTATACCTTGCACAAGCTCTCCTCAGGGGGCCAGGCAGTGCTGCCAACAGCTCTGGCCAGGCTGATGATTGACATGTCAAGGGGAGATCAGACTGCTTGAAAGAACCAGGCTTCAAGGGTTTTTTGGAGAAAAAATATTTCAGAGGGCTTGGGGTTATTAGATAGTTTATTGCCCATGTAACTCCAGCTCATATGAATACAGATTAAGATTAAGCTTTCAGTTACAGGATCTCATCCTAGTTATCCCAGCATCCTTCCCCTCACAGCATTCATTTTGTCCACAATTCACTACACTGTTATTTAGCCCCTTGTGTGAACACAGAATTATTATGGGCTTCCTGTGACTTTTTCAGGGCTTTCTTCCCCATTTCAGAAGTTGGCACAAGTCCAAAGCATCTTTAATTCTACAATTTTGAATCCCCCTGATTTCTTTATTTTTTAGAGCACCTACAGTCATTCATGTACTTCCTCAGAAACTCCTCTTCACAAAAAGTGCATTTACAGGCACTCAGCATTTTTATCAGCTCAGGATGCCTGGAGACTCCAGCCAGAGGCAACCAAAGTAGATTTGCACAAAGTTAGTGGCCACTGCTGAGAACTTTGGTGCTTGTGGCTCCCTTTCAAGAACAGGGAGCAGCACAGGCTCCCCTTGCTTCATGCTTGGGTTCTGCTGTGACAGGTAAGTTAGAGGCCCATGATCAATCATCTCCCCTCCAGACAGCCCTGGTTCCACACAGCCATTCCCACCCGCCCCCTAAGGCCAGACCCCTAACAGTGCACAGGACACGGCTAAACAAGGTTACACTCACAAGCTTATTCTGCAAAACACAAGCATTTGGTCCTCTTTAGCTTTGCATGCTCTTGTAGGCAATATCGGATATTTGTCATAATAGCACCTTGTAATTTTAACACTTCCCTAATTCCACAAAGGGGACACAAAGCCATTCTGTACAATCCAGACCAGCACAACACTACTAACCTTGGCTTTCCCTTTCTCCTTTTTTCACCTTCTCCTTTGTCACCAGCTGGATGCAGCTTCACCTGAGGTCTGTCCCCTGCATCAGCATCTCCTCAGGGAACCCCCCTGCCTCCAGTGCCCAAGACCATTAACTCCTTCACTCAGGGCATCCTACCACTTGTGTTTAGCAGAGAGGTTTCTGACTAACACAGGGAAAGAAATAACTAATAATACACTCACAAAGATTTACCCCAGAATCCATCAACTATGTATGTGATACATCATTCCTATCCACTAAAAATCAAGCTTTTTATTGTAGAGAAAAATACGGCTTTTTCAGTCCAGGAATTATTTCCATTACTGGCTGGTGAAGATTAAAGCTCATGCATCTCTCAGCTTGGCTCTACTATCAACTCCAATCAAACTGCCAAATTTTCTGCTTGATGATATCAAAGCAAATTCTCAATTTGAATTGCAAAAGTAGT
The DNA here is from genome assembly GCA_013400215.1 of Cisticola juncidis. NCBI lineage: Eukaryota > Metazoa > Chordata > Aves > Passeriformes > Cisticolidae > Cisticola > Cisticola juncidis. The sequence goes on from VXBR01010920.1 coordinate 3,480,781, forward strand.
AATAACCTTTTCTTGTCATCTGCTGTGCCCACTTATTCTTACTTAAGATGTCCAATTCTCTCTCACTCGACACTTGCTCTGGAAAACTACACGAAACCGACGCAGTGGAACTACAAAGTGAGTTTTATTTCATCTCGCCCTCTGCCCGTCTCGGCTTTCCCCGGACTGTCCAACACGCACACAAGCCGCACGAACAGCGGCAAAGCCGGCACCACACACCCGACCGCCGCCGGAGGGTGCGGCAGGGTACCCCGGTGACCCTGACACATCCCGACCTCAGGGCGTGCGGACGGCAAAGGGCTCCCACGGGACTCCGCATCCCCCGCGGCCGCTCCGAGGGACCCTCCCGCTGCCGCGGGTCTGGCGGGGCCGGGGCTGCCCCTCA